>JAPFFP010112008.1:0-18534 GCA_026153255.1 Solanum medicagineum | reverse complement strand
AACATAATAACATATACTTCTTGTTTTTCATGAAGAAACCATGCTAGCAATATCTATAACTTAAACCATGTTAAGAGGATCAAGTTTTCTTTATAATAAAACCTACAAATCACATAGAAGTCACAAAAATAAAAGGCAAATATGCAACAACTTTCTGGACACAAGCTGTCCAGAATTTCCAGCAGATTTCTAGCATAGATACTATCATATATACTTGTTGTTTTTCATGAATAAATCATACTAAATACACAACTATAAATGCTTACCTTTGCCTTATAGGTTCTCGTTTCCCTTCAAAATCCTTAGAACATGTGTTTTCAGCTTGGTGAAGTGAATTAGAAAGAAGACAAATGACTTTAAGAAAGCTAAAACTTTATTTCCTCGTGGAATGGGTTAGTGCTGCACTTGATCCGTTTTTAAAAATCAAATTGGCCAACTTTGTCTTCTACTTTAGAACTGATAATGACACCCATTAATAGTTTATTATTGCAACATCTTATCCTCCAGAATTGGGCTTAATTGGGTGTCAAATATGATGGACCTTTGCTGCCAATTTCCAGCTTTCTTCTTAGTTGGTTTTGGGTCCAAATGGCCAAGTAGTTTGTGGTGTACTTAGGACGTTTTTAAATTTTTCTTGGACTGAAAATAAGGTCCATTTATGATACTAAAACATGGGTCAAAGTTACACCCTTAAAACAGAATTTATTCATAATCAAACTTGAACAAATTCGGTGTTGAACCTCGTCTCCATTTAGCTATCAATTTTAAGCTAAAAAAGTAGGTGCCTCACCTACTAGATTATTAAGTCATACAATAGCCTCAATTCTTTTACTTAGTTTAGGCCTAATATATCCTCACTTAAACACCAACACATATATACCCTCGACCCTCTAAAACATTTAGACTCACATATCGCCCATTAACACGAGATTCAAGCACTTTCAAGAATTGATGCTAATTTGACCAAACCATACCATGATTCATTTACATAGAATTAGTACATGTAAAATATGGGGTGTTACATTTCAGCCCTCATATCATGTTGTATGCATTCATATTTATGGTAACAAGTTTATGGTGATTTTTTATACTCATGTTGAGACTTTTTGAAAATGATGTTTAAATGCATTGTTGCATTTATGTCGGGCTAAACTTTTCATGATTACTTCTTTTTTGCACATATCTTTGACATTCAGGGATGAATTTTCCCAAGGGAAGATAATGAAACGCCCCAAAAATATGCTTCGAAAATACCCATAATCGTAATTTCGATATATCTCAAAATTAGTGCGTAATATCAAAAATAAAACTTCATATTCTTGATCAAGGGGTAAAATTGAGTGGGAAATGGGTATAACCTTGATTTTAGAAGACCCGTAGCGAAAAATATTTTTCATTAAATTTTTAGAAACAGTGGCGATCTGCGCCCTAGCCGCGACGCACCAGAGGCACGGATCAATGTTGGTTGGCCCTTTATGATGGTTCCACATCACTAGCGCGATGTGGACCAGTGCAGTTTTTCCCCTATTTTTTTATTTTGGCCCGAGGGCCAGCCCCATGCCCACCTATGCTTAAAAGCACATATACTTAGCAACTTTTCAACTCTATATCATTGAAGACACTCTCAATAAAACCTCTCCAACACTTAACCAAATATTTCATCCAGATTCAAGTGTCCAAGCCTAATTTCGGATCTCAGGAACTTCATTCTAGCTTCAAGTGTTCTTCAAATCTTTATCAAGGAAATCCCCAAATTTGAGGTCTGTGGGTTTCATCTATTGAGTCCTTCACCCATGGAGTCTAATCTCCCTATCTTATGAAAATTGCATGTTTTCAAGTTGTATCATCTATGGGTGTCTGTTATTATGGACTTTTTGTTATAAATTATGTTAGGGTTTTTAAAATGTTGATTGATTATGCATGTTTAACTATATCAAGCTTAAATTATGAATGAGTTTTGTCTATTGAGACTATGCATGTTTTGAGCTATGAAACTATGATCTATTATGAGATTTGATGATGGATTTCAAGGTATCTTGCATAAGGGGTTTTACTATGTATTGGTGGGTTGATTTTCATTGAGTTTTCTCATATTATTTCTCTCTTGACTTACATGATTTTGAACTAGCATTGCACACCCATCGAGTGTTTTATAAAATATCTTGACAAGGATTATTAAGTTATTGATGGTCTATTACATGATTTAAAAGTCAAGTGACTCCATGATGATTAAGGGCTTCCTAGTATGTATTATATTCATGTAAGGTACCTATGGCATTGCAAGTGAATTGTTGTGCTCCTATGTTAAGTAACTCCATGATGATTAAGGGCTTCCTAGTATGTATTAAATTCATATAAAGTACCTATGGCATTGCAAGTGAATTGTTGGGCTCCTATGTTTTGTTATCCTCTTGGAAAAAATGTGAAGTCCTTTCTTGATACTTGAACATGATGGTTTGATGAGCTATTTTCATGACTCCTATCGAAAAGATTATATCATAAGGTATGGACATCTTATAAGACCTACCAAGAAGGTCATGTCGTAAGGTAGGATCACTCATAGCTCCTACCGAAAAGATTGTATCGTAAGGTAAGGACATCTTAAGACACCTACCGAAAAGATAATGGTGGAAGGTACAATTCATGGCTCCTACCGAAAAGACTATATCGTAAGGTAAGGATACTTTATAATGCTACCGAAAATGTCATGCCATAAGGTAAAACAATTCATGGCTCCTACCGAAAAGATTATATTGTAAAGTAGGGGACATTTTATACTACTTATCAAAAAGACTATGTCGTAAGGTAGGGGTATTGGTAACACTCTACGAAAAGGTTATACCGTAAGGTGAGTGGGTGGCTATTTGGCCCATTTCATGTATGTTTGTGTAAGGTTCATGTATATATTCCATGTTTAGTTTATGTTCCTTGATTATAATTAAGCATCTTGTTATTTTGGCATATGACTCTTGTTGCATTGCATCCCGCATACTTAGTACATCCAAACGTACTAACGTATACTCTATGTCTACATAATATTACAATGTAGGGACTGGAACACCTTTTGATCATCCTCCTCGTGGCTAGTTTGGTGCTTTGAAGGTAAGCTTTGGTGAGTCCTCAAGTTTGGGGATGCTAGCTATACTACTCTTACTACTTGTTATCTCTTTATATTGAACATATGATACTATGAGGGTGAGCCCGGAAAGTGACTTGACCCCACGCAGTCTATGCTAGAGGTGTTGTTGGAATAATTGATATATTTATGCTTTGAGCTTGACTCTTGAGTATTATGACTATCAAAGTCTTCCCTTAGCCCCGTTTCCCTTATTTATGTCTGTTGTTGTTATTTTCCTTTCGCGACCAAGGATGTGTGATTGATATGCTAAGAGGCTTTTTTGGGGTTCCTTCGGGTTTTCCATTCGTCGTGTCACGTCTAGACCCTATGCTTGGGTCATGACACCATCGCAATCTCATTTCCCTTATCTTGTCAGCCACCGGGGCTACCTCCAGCATCTCTCGAATGGTCTCATTCCTAATCTTATTACTCCTTGTGTAACCACACATCCATCTTAACATCCTCATATCTAAGACCTGCATCTTATAAACATGTGCATCTTTTATAGGCCAACACTCTACCCCATACAGCAAAGATGGTCTAACCACCATTCTGTAAAACTTACCTTTGAGTTTAGGCAGTATCTTTTTATCATATAATGCTCTAGAAGCAAGCCTCCATTTTGTCCATGCTGCCCCAATACAATGTCTGACATCATCATCGATGTAGTTACTACTCTGAATGATGGACCCCAAATACTTAAATTTTTCCCTCGTAGGGATAGGTTGAGTGGCAAACCTCACATTAATGTCTGCTTTATTCGTCGCAACACTAAATTTGCACTCTAAGTATTCTGTTTCGGTCCTGTGCAGTTTGAATCCTTTAGACTCCAAGGTGTGTCTCCAAACCTCCAACCTATCATTAACTTTAGTCCGAGTCTCATCAATTAGTACTATGTCATCAGCAAATAGCATACACCATGGGATCTCCTTCTGGATAGATTGCGTCGGCTCATCCATCCCCAAGGCAAATAGAAAAGGGCTCAACACAGATCCTTGATGAAGCCCCATCTCAATAAGAAAATACTCTGAGTCTCCTCTCATCGTTCTTACCCAAGTTTTGGCTCCGTCGTACATGTCATTTGTCACCCTACTATATGTCATTGGTACACCTTTCACCTCTAGACATATGCATAGGACATCCCTTGGAACTTTATCATAGGTATTCTCTATATCAATGAACACCATATGAAGGTCCTTCTTTCTTTCCCTATATTTCTCCCCTAACCTCCGAACAAGATGAATTGCTTCAGTAGTCGATCGCCCCGGTAAAAATTCAAACTGATTCTGCGAGATAGATACTACTCTTTGCACCCTCAACTCCACCACTCTCTCCCAGACCTTCATAGTGTGACTTAATAATTTGATACCCCTGTAATTGTTACAGTTTTGAGTATCTCCCTTATTTTTGTACAATGGAACAATTGTACTCCTCTCCATTCATCAGGCATCTTGGCAATCCTCATAATAGCATTGAATAGTCTGGTCAACCACTCTAAGCCATCCTTGCCCATGTTATTCCAAAAATCTACCGGAATTTCATCAGGCCCGATCGCCCTCCCTCTCTTCATCCTACTAATAGCCCTTCTAACCACCTCAACTCTGAACCGCCTGCAATAACCAAAATCTCGATGTCTTTTGGAGTGTGTCAATATCTCTGTCTCCGTTTTCATTCAAGAGCTTATGAAAGTAAGCTTGCCACCTTAGTTTAATGGAAGTTTCATCCACCAACACCTCCCCCTCATCATCCTTTATGCACTTTACTTGGTCCAGGTCACGAGCTTACCTTTCTCTCTCTTTAGTGAGCCTATACAATTTCTTGTCCCCGCCTTTATCACTTAGCTCCTCATATAAGCTCTCAAAAGTTGTTGTCTTAGCACTCGTCACTGTCATCTTTGCTTCTGTATCCGTCTTGTAGATCTCATTAAGCCTTCACTTTTCATCCTCGTGCCTGCACTCCAACCACTTCATCAATATTCATAAATAAAAACTAAAGACATTGATAACACCAAATACGTCCTTTGTAAACATTAGTCATACAACAAAATGCCTCTAAGTGATCTAATGATGATCTTAATATATGGTCAAATAATCAAAATATAATTATGTGAAGCCTAAGCATAGTACATTCTCAATTTATTTTAAAATATCTTGATTGAGTTATCAAAATAAAGTGCATATCATAGAATTCAGACATCTCTATTATACTTAAATAAACTCTCAAAACCAATGTAATCAAAAAAATTATATCAACCAACTTTATAATTTTTCAATTGAATGAGTTAGATCAATATCCACATAAAAAGTTTATGTATAATTGTATTAACTATAGTTATGTAGAATAATATATATATAAATTGTCGAAAAGACAAAAGACTGCAATAGATAATGCATTTATTGTTGTAATAAATTACAAAATAAGACAAAAGTAGATAATTATGTTTTGAAGGTATCTTTATTATATTTTATAAAATATCTTCCTTATGATGGTGCAAGAATATTTTTAATATAGTTTTTAAAAGTTTTTTCTTTTATATTTTTTAAATAATAAATAACTTATCTATTTATTTTATTTTTAAAATGATAAATTCATTTTCAAAATTGTAACTATACAAATCATATTTTGTTTATCGCTTTTAAACTTTTTCATTTTGTTTCGTGACAGAAAGTATTAAAACTTCCTACTAATTTTATTTTTCAATATAAAGATTAATTAATTCATTTTTTAAAAATATTACTTTTGAAACCATAATTTTTTATTTATTTAACTTTTTTCAATTTGTTTTTAAAACTCACTATTTAGGTGCATACAGGTTTTTTTTAAAATATAAAAATCAATTCATTATTTAAATTATGACTTTTGATTATTTTTTACCTTAAAACTTTTAAATTTTTTAAAAAGTAGGAGAGTAATGGGAAGTTTTAAATTCCCAATTTATTTGGAATCAAATCTTTTGTTTAAAAAAAATGAATAATTCTTAATTATTTATTATTTAATTCAATTTTATATTTTTTGAATAATACATAATTTATCTAATTATTTTATTCTTAAAAAGATCAAATTGTTTTTTAAATTGCAACTTTTCAAATTGTCTTTTTTTTAATCACTTTTAAACTTTTACAATTTGTTTCGTACTGTTAAAACTTCCTATTAACTTGAATACACGTTTTTTTTTATTTTTCGAAGAAAGATTAATTAATTGGTTTTTTAAATTGTTGCTTTTGAAATTGTAAAATTTTATTTTTTTAATTTTTTTTCAAATTTTTTAAAGTAAGATTGTAATGGGAAGTTTTAAAACTCAGTATTTACTTGCATACATGTTTTTTTAACATAAAAACTAATTCATTATTTAAATCGTGACTTTTGATTTTTTATTTTTTACGTTAAAACTTTTTCAATTTATTTAGAAGTAGGATTATGATGGGAAATTTTAAACTACCTATTTACTTAGAAACACATTTTCTTTTCTTTTTTTAAAAAATAAAAAGGATAGTTCTTAATTAGTTATTATTTAATTCAGTTTTATATTTTTTTGAATAAAACTAACCTATTTAATTAATTAAATTTTCAAAAGATAAACTAGTTTTAAATTTTTTTTTCAAACTATAAAAACTAAGTCTTTTCTTTTTGTTTTCCACCCAGTGTTCGGAGCCTGTAGAGCCCCAACTAAATTTGGATCGCTCATTGCAGGGCTCATTTGGAGGTGGCACTCCTAAAAAACTAATTCATTATTAAATTATGACTTTTGATTTTATTTTCTTTTTACCTTAAAACTTCTTCAATTTATTTAGAAGTAGGATTGTGATGGGAAGTTTTAAACTCCCTATTTACTTGGAAACACATTTTCTTTTCTTTTTTTAATAAAAAGGATAATTCTTAATTATTTATAATTTAATTTAGTTTTATTAGAATAATTACTAACCTATCTAATTAATTCAATCTGCAAGCGATAAATTAGTTTTAAAAATTTAACTTTTCCAACTATTATTTTTTTAATCAAATTTGAACTTCTTAATTTTTGTAGATGGTAGAACTGAAATAAGAAGCTTTAAAACTCCCTAATTACTTGAATACACATTTTCTGATCCATTGTCATAGACTTTTGGGTGATTATTATTATTATTATTATTATTATTTGTAAGTTTCTTTTTAAAATAAATAGAATTCTTTTAATAGTAAAAACTCTTAATGCACGTAAAGTCTTAAGCAACACCAAAAATGGAAATCTAATCTTGACGTATCACAAAAATATGGAAAATGGATAATGGAGGTTGGAACGTGCAAGTGTGCAAGTGTGCAAGTGAGGTTATTGTGGTATTAGTTTGTTTATTTTCATTTTTTGATTTAAATAAATGTACTAAAATATTTTTAAAATTATATTAAATAAATAATAATCAATGTTGTAATCATTTAAAATTTATTAAATATAAATTTTGAAATGATTCGAATTATATTAAATTCATGAATATATTAGTCCAAATAAATGTTATGGATTAATATAAGGAAAAATTTTATAAGTAGCATTCATAAGATAAAATATTTCAAGTTATAGCAACATTTTTTTTTCTTTCGAGTTTTAACACAAAAAAAATATCAGTCTACAGCAATTTTTCATTATTTCATTAAGAAAAAAATAAATGAAAAAAAGAAAAAATATATTTAAAAGATCGGTTATTAAATTCGATTGGCATAATTTGAGAAGAGGATAATTGGAGTAAACCTCCTTTTTTTAAATGTCTCAAATTAGTTCACCAATTATAGGCATTTATTATCAAAAAATATATTTTACATTATTTAGACTGCTTGCCATTTATATATCGTATTCATAAATTATAACAATTAAAGTCCGTTTTATATTTTGTTAAAAGTTATGCTTTAAATTGTATAAAATATTATGCATTACCTTTTTAATTAATTTTAGTATAATGTGATGCTTAAATTTGGTATGTACATGTCTAATGCTTTGTCATTATTATTCAATATATTATTCAAAGAGTAAGTTTGTTAGATGGTATGCAAAGCTTAATGAGGTTTATACCATTCATTGTGACCCTTAAAAAATATGAAATACACCCTGACGTAAAATGTGTATAAACATAGATGTTGTCAGTAAATTTATTGGTTTATTTATGAAAAAAATGACTTTTTAGTTGAATATAATGAGTATATAAATTTGTTTGATGTTATGCAGCATTTAATGCAAGTTTATACTAATATATGTGTTATCAGTTTTTTCCTCCAATTAATTATATAAAATGTGTATAAAAATATGTGTCAAAGTAAAATTCTTGATCTATTTATGAAAACAAGCTTGGTATATTTGTGGAAAAAAATACATGGTATATTTGTGGAATGCAGTGAGTATATAAATTTTTTTGATGGTATGTAATATTTAATGCAAGTTTATACAAATATAAGTGTTCAAAACAATGTTGGTACATTTTGTGGAAAAAAAACTGGTATATTTGTGGAATATTTTGGGTATATAAAATTATTTGATGATTTTCCAAATTTAGTGCAAAGTTTATACAAAAATATCTATTATCAACATTTTTTCTTCAAGTAAGTTCTTAGTATATTTGTGGAAACAAGCATGGTATATTCGTGGAATGAAATGAGCATATAACTGTTGTTTGATTTGCATGCAACATTTAATGGAATATTTAATGGAACTTCATTAATGTAGTGTATAAAATATCTATAAAATTAGTATCTATAGGCCTAATAATGTGTAACTGTAATACTTTGTCATTCTTGTAAAATTTAGTACGTAAGGAGTTATCTACAAACCTTATAAATATCATGCGCAAAATATGTCTTGCCAGTTTTTTTTACTTTTAACAAGCTTCGAAGTTAACAAACATACATGTTTAATAAATTGAAAACACCAAAAAAGATATTCCAAAATATATAGTATCAAATATTTTTTAAACGTCTCCAAAATGAAAACAAAAGAAAAAAATATATCAACTATTTTAATTTAGACATTCATTGTCTTGATCTTGAATACTCTCTTGCAATTCGAGGACCGCCGAATTTGCTGGCAACTGTTCTAGTAACCTCGTTATCGCTAATGACACCTTCACTGATTTTTAATCTTCCATAATGCCACAAGAGGGTGGCATACCTTTATCGGTGATATGGTGCATCAATTTTGATATCATGCATGTTGAAAACACCATTGCTGGTAAATTCCACAAATAGGCAGGTGTACAACCCATAATTGTTGAACATAGGAGTTTAAATTTTGATTAGGCAGTATATATAAACCTCAGATAGAATAACTTCACATCATTTTTTTATACCATGTATAGTAAAGTTTTGTAACAATTTAAAATAGACTGCATTCATATAATATATATGAATTTATCAAACAAACAAACACCAATAATGCCAGATTTAAATAAAAAAAAGACAGTGACATCAATTCCTACTGGTATTGTTCAATAATACAAAAAAAGAGCCACTTTGCATCTAAATATTCATGTTTTAATTGCGTATAAAATCAATTTAACATTCTATTCAAAAACGAAATAAAAATTAGTCCCAAAATGCACACATGCACATTTTTTTATAATGCCATGGAAAGTACGTTTACATCATGTTTTGGCTTTGTTTCCTAAGGGATTCTTGAAACTTCTTTTAATGTACCACTGGCTTTTTTTCGCTAATATAGAACACTCACCTCTAAAAGTTGTCTTTTCTTTTTTCGAGACATAGGATTGTACAAAATCGAAATCCGAATCGAACTCATCAACTTCATCTGGATGCTCGTGGGATAAGAATCCGCACTTTTATCCCTTTTTTTTGCCTGTTTCGGTCAGACACAGTTGAACCTCTCTTCTTTGCATTGTCATTCTTTTTTGCAGATGTTTTATTCTTGTTCTCTTGCTGTGGACTATTCTTCGCTGGTGATTGTGTTAGTATGTTGAAGGTCGGAGGCTCTATATCAACATGCACTTGCTGGGAGTTGAGCCTAGGGCTCTTTCTTGGTGTTGTTGATGCCTTCTGGTTTGGGTTCATTATTTTGAAATCAAAATAATACAGGAACACCGAATCTTTGGGCGACAATGAAGAACACAACAATGACTTCTTCTTCCTTTTTTTTTTAGAATTGAATATGATAAATGAGATGATGGGGTGTGTGTGAAAGAGAAACTGGTGAAAGAGACGTGTGAAAGCAAGAATATGCAGAGTCACGTTGGAAAAAGGAAAGGAAAAAATTCTAATAATCTCTTGGAATTGATTACAAAGCCGCAATTTTCTCTTTCTTAACATAGTTATGACTTTAATTTAATATTAGTAAATCTTGTTTAATTAATTGACTATTAAAAAATCTTTGTTTGATTAAATGAATATTGTTATAGTACGTAAATATTTTGTTAATATTCATAATTATTACAAACTATATTTGGAAGTGGTAATATTTACTCTTAAAAGAGTATAGGGGGTGATTTTTCCTTAATATAATTAGGTTAATCATTTAAATCTAATAGATACTGATTTAATTACAACCCTTGTTAATTGATTTGAGATACAATTAAAGAGTTCAAATTAATAAGGCCAATATTATTTCATCCAAGAGGCCCAATTTGATACCACGTGTCAAATGATGTGGTACGCCAAGTCAAACAAAAAAGCCAATGGGACCATGCCATGTGTCAAAATGACAAACCCATTTCATTAAAGCCCAACATGCCATGTCACTTAAATCTGACTAGCCGAATGGAAATCTTTCCTTTTATAATTTCTCTATTCTACAACTATAAATAAAGGTCTCCATAACTCAAAGAAGGGAGAAGAATTTTAACAAAAAAGCTTGAAAAAGCTCGTGGATCAAACGCCGCAAATTTCTCTACAAAGTTCCAGAATTCAAACATTCAAGCAGTACTCAAGTTCAACAACTAGCTTAAAAGCTCTTGAACTTAAGATCAAACTCAAGAACAAATTCAAGTTTCAAGAACAAGATCAAGATCAAGAACAAATTTAACTTCAAGATCGAGTTCAAGTGTCACGACCCAAGCCTAGGGCCTAGACGTGACCGACGAATGGGGAACCTGAAGGGACCCTAAACAAGCGTTATAACATATCAATACACATTTTTGGTGGCAAAATCAATGTAAAACAACATAAGAAACATAAACAAGGGGAATTGGGACTAAGGGAGAGAGAGAGAGAGAGATTTATACTTAAATAGCTTGAATATCATAAGTTAGTCAAAGCTCAAGCATAATACATAACATGTCCAACAACACCTCTACTACATAGATAAGAGAGGGGGCCAAGACAAGCAACCGAGCTCACCCTCATAGCTAATACATACATAAAAGAAAGATAGTCCTGGAACATAGTATAATAGAATAGTCATTGTCCCCATAATGGAGGACTCACCAAAGGCTAACTTGAACAATCCATCTAGCCACAAGAAGAATCAATAGGAGCTTTGGTTCCTATATGGTAACATCATATAGGCATAGAGTATGCGTTAGTACGTTTGAATGCACTAAGTATGTTGGATGCAATGCAACAAGAGATAGGCATGATAATCAAAATGCATAACAATAGGAAATAGGCATAATATAACAATATGACATGTATGATCAACGCTTAAGTAAAACATGCTTAAGTAGCTTATGCTCATATCAGATATGATATGTGTAAAAGAGACCAAGCTAGCTATTCAAGATATAAACCCCTTGGTGGTTGTGTGGTATAAACCCCTCACATGGTTGATGATAATCACACCTTATCAACACAGTGATGAAGTATAAACCCCTCGCATGGTTGATGATAATCACACCTTATCAACACAGTGACAAAGTTTAAACCCCTCGTATGGTTGATGGGTATAAACCCCCAACATGGCTACCCAGGCTCTTGTCCCCCCCGATCAGGTATGGTCTAATGCAACACTTTATATAGGATTTATCATGCTCTAGTGCAACACTTCATATATGAATAATCGTATACATAAGCTCATTTCATCATCATAACATTATTCATATCATATCCATGCTTTGGACCTTCATTTCCTCAAAAAACCCTAGTCGAACATTTTATCAAACACTTGGGGGGTTATAAAATGGGGTAAGAGACCATGCAATTTAGAGATGAAATCATGCAAGAAAATTTTTTAGTAAAACCATCAATCAACACCTTGCAATAGCCCCAATACATTCACATCAAAACCCCTTATCAAATCCAACATTAGATCCAAGCTTTAGAGCTCAAAAAATGCCAAAACAACCATACTTTTATGAACTAAAATCACTGTATAGTAAATTTCTCAATATACAAGACCCACATGTAAAATCAACTTTAAATCATTCAATATTAGTAAAAAGGAGGCTTGGGCAACATGGGTGAAAGGACCCAATAGTTCAACACTACATACCTTGACTTCGGAGAACCCTTAAAGAAGTTTGGAGATGGAGACTTGAAGCTTGAATGAAATCCTTAAGATTGGTCTTGAGTTTTGGCACTTGAATTTAGGGTGAAATACGAGTCTAAGTATTTGAGAGGAAATTGGGGAATGTTAAGGATAATATGAGGGTGAAATAAGGCTAAGTATATGTATTTTCAAGTGTGGGAACCCTTAGGCCCAAGACTTGAAAGTCTTGGACCAAAATAAAAAAAAAAGGACCAAAATAACACTGGTCCCTGTCACGGAGGCGATGCGGTTTACTCACTGGAAATCTGCATTTCTGCACAAATAAGTTCTACGAAAACGGTCATATATTCTTCATCCTAACTCCGAATCACATAAAACCAAGTGCGATGGAAAGATAATTCAAAGAGGTCCAGTTTTGTAGGTCACGGGCCACCTTGTTCTTTGTGTGCTAAGAGATATGACCCTCCTAAATCACGTTTTTTGTGATTTTCAGATTTTGATACAGTTGCTCTAAAATTCGGATTAGACCCATTTCCCACTCAATTTGACCCCTTGAACAATAATATGAAGTCAGATTTTTGAAATAATGATGGATTTTTAGATATATGAAAATTACTATTTTGGGCAATTTTTAGTCACATTTTCGGGCACTTTTTGGGATCATTTCAATATCTTCCCCTTGGAAATATTCGTCCCCGAATGTCAAAGAAACGTACAAGAGAAGAATAATCATAAGGAGATCAGCCCCAATAAGAATGCAACATAACATGTAAAACACCATTTTCAAAATCCCAACATAGGTGTAAAATCATCATAAACTTACCAACTTAAACATGAATTCATATGAATGACATAGGGGCTGAAACATGAGACTTGGAATCATAAAAAAAGGCTTGACGTGTCATCATAAGCTTGAATATAATGAAAGAAATACTGGTATTGCTTTTCCATGCCCATACCCGCTTCCAGAGAGACAAAAACGAATAGATGACTCTCTTCCAAAGGGGCCTTGAAGAACACTACATCATTATCACTAAACTTCTCCACTTATCCATCCAACACCCCCACCGGGACCTTCTCTTAAGCCAACTTACCCTCCAAAATACCCACAACCTCAAAGAGCTCTATAAAACTAGAGTTACCAACACGTCTCTTCAACATAGAAGCATGAAGAACTTGACGAACTATATCTACACCCAAAGGCAATCCTTAAACTTTAAGCAATCTTTACCAACCTCCCTCTACACTCTATAAGGACTCACAAACCATAAACTTGACTCCCTCCTTAAGAAAACAAACCTCACTCATGAGTAAAACTTCCGGATTGACCCAACAAGGCCATTTCTCGCACTTGAAACCATCCAACTGGGGACATACAACGCCTAATATACGGGCTTGCTGTACTCATGAACCTAGGTAGTTCCAACCTTTATGCAACCTCTCCTATTTCTCCTCCAAATCCTATAAGCGCTCACCAACCTTAACCTGATTGCCTACCTTAAACACATCTAACCCACTTGGTACCATGGACCACCATCTTACCCTTGGGAGACAACCTCCACTCTACCATTTTTCCACCTAAAGCTTCCAACTCTAATAAGGCAGAATCAAGGCATTGCCTAATCTAGTCATCTTAACCCAAGAAGATTTGGAACCATCAAGAACACTATACTACCATTCTCAACTTCCTTCAACTTAACTCCATATCTAGCCGATCGATAGACTCTACTAGGCATCTCTTTACCACCATTATCCATATACACTAGGTTACCTAGAGCACCAACCACAACACTAGCCTTACCAGAAAAACCAATGCACACTCATACCATAATCCCTAAGGAATTCTAACAACCTCCTTGTTATCCTCAACTCACACCTATCATATTTAGCAACCAATCCCCTCATCATCCAAGACTTGCAACACTACCCCCAAATAATTCACAAGCTCTAAATAAGTCAATACCTCATCACTAGAGACCACCACAAACATATCAAGGTAGGGTTTTAAGACCCTATTCTTGAAACCCATAAACACAACTGATGCATAAGCCAACCAAACGACTCCACCAATATTCAAAATGCTCACTCCTTGTCCGAAAAGGACACTTAGGGATATCACATACCCCCATCCTCACTTGGGGACAAAACCTGAACCAAAGATTAATCTTAGAGAAGTGACTAACCCATCGAAGTTGACTAAATAGATTGACCATCCTTACCCACCATATTATAACCTTACGGGTTCTACGCTCATTAAAACATGCTATGCAAGTAACCCAAACTACCAGACCTCCTACAACAAGCTAAGTCGTCATCCCATAAGAATACTTATAGTATGCGTGTACATACTTTCAAAAAGGCAATAGTTATTTTCTAAATTATTTCTATGCACAATTGGGATTAAAAGTCAAACACCATTCATAATAATCCATAAGGCTCAAATTGCCAAAATCATAATTTCAGAGTCATAATACTCATGCATAGCAATAGTTCATTCATACACAAAATGGTGCAAGCACCCAAAATGCTTAAAGAGCCAAAATCAAAGACATATATGTGATCACAATATTGTCATAACCAACCTTTTTATCAAAATCATACAATAAAGCAAAATTGGACATACCCATAACATAATTCTTCAAAATAATCCGTGTACATGAATGCATATGCTATGAACAATGAGGAGATGACATGAGTAATTAAGACTCCATTTAAAAATCAACATTTATAATATGAAGTTGAAGTGAAAGCATAATTAATTCCATATTTAAATCCACAGTGTAATCTCTCATGCATAAATAATTCAAAAAGGGAACATGCATACTTATAACTTCATAAACCCAAAGTAAATCCTCATATAACAGTTTAAATCGCATTAAATTATCAAAGAAACACTACCCATGCATCAATAGAATTTTAGGAATCAGAATATTCAAATCCCAAAATTAAAATAAGTAAAATCTATGTAGGTTTTTTTGAAAATCATTTTGGATCTCCTTGATTGGAAGGGATCAAGGATCAACCCATATACACATGAATCCTACTGGCACCAAGAAATAACACCAAGAAATAACAACTCTTGGACCTATCAAATCACCCTACTCAAAATGTTGATCACAATATTGGTCTCACTTAGGGTCAACTAAGTCATAAGAACAACAATGGAACAGAACATATTCACAATCTCCGTCAATAGCCTGCTAAACCCAAGAAGCTCCTAACACCTAAGGGAGTCAAGGTCTAGTATAATAGCTAATCACTTTCGTCTTACTAGGGTCCACCTTAATGCCATCAGCCGGCACCGCGCGACCTAGGAAAGCAACCTCTTACAACCAAAATTCCTATTTCTCCTATCTAGCATCCAACCTCCTTCCTTAAACATTGGAGTATTACCCTCAAATGACTCACACGCACTACCTCTTTAGGAAACGAACCATCATATCATCACCAAAACCACCATAAGCCTATTAGAGTAGGGACTAAAGATCTTGTTCATGGGTCATAAGCATAACCGGTGTGCTAGTCAAACCAAAAGACACTACCCCAGCTTCAAACATCGAAAAGGGATATTCAAGGTCTCATCTATCCCAACAACAATTCTATAAATAACCAACTTAAGTTCAACACCTCCAATTCCCACAAGATGAAAAAATGCAACCCTTTAGAGATCAATTGTACCTTGAGTCAAGAATGGACCTACCTCCTTTGCTACCACTTGACAACCTCCCACATAAAGACGAGTTTATTAGGGAGTAGGATTCTAACTCTATGGGTCCCACCATCCATGGAGACACAACGTGCATGAAACTATTTCATCCCAAGTACAATATCAAAATTCACCACATCAAATCCAACAAGCCACAAAGCAAGACCTAATGCAATACAAATCTGGATCAACACCTATGAATTTTCTAGCAACAATATACCCAACCAAGAGAATAGATACCAAAGATCCACACAACCACTTGGGCACACAAGAAGCCCCACCATCAACTAAAAGAATAGAGAAGAAATAGTGAAACTCAGATCCATCAAAATCAAAACCTTCTACTTACCTTCCTTCACCTTCCTCCTTGAAGCGGTATGATCAGCTAAAAGAGCAAACAACATTCGTTAGAGGGGAAAGCTCTATCTCGCTTCTAAAGCATGACATAAACCATGAAGAGGGGAAACATTTCCAAAAATGTCTTATAGCCTCCTACTCATAGTTGTGGTGCATAACACAACCATGAATAAGACTCTAATCGACGCGGTGTGTTGGACTCCGAGGATCTATCAACCTAGTGCTCTGATACCATCTTTTTCACGACCCAAGCCTAGGTCCTAGACGTGACAGTGAATGGGAAACCCAAAGGGACCCCAAACAAGTCTCATAGCATATCATTCCACATCCTTGGTCGCGGAAGCAATGTAAAACAACGTAAGAAACATAAACAAGGGGAATTGGGAATAAGTGAGAGAGAGAGATATTTATACTTAAATAGCTTGAATATCATAAGTAAGTCAAAGCTCAAACATAATACATAATATGTCTAAATACGCCTCTACTACATAGATAAGAACAAGGGCCAAGACAAGCAACCGGGCTCACTCTCATAGCTAATATATACATAAAAAAAAGATAGTGCTAGAACATACTATAAGAGAAATGTCACTGTCCCTGGAATGAAGGAATCACCAAAGGCTAACTTGAACAATCCGTCTAGCCACAAGAAGAATCAATAGGAGCTCCGGTTCGTAGTTGGTAACATCATGTAGGCATAGAGTATACATTAGTACGTTTGAATGTACTAAGTATGTATGATGCAATGCAACAAGAGATAGGCATGATAATCAAAATGCATCACAATAGGCAATAAGCATGATATAACAGTATGGCATGTATGATCAATGCATAAGTAAAACATGCTTAAGTAGCTCATGCTCATATCGAATATCATATGTGTAGAAGAGACCAAGCTAGCTATTCAAGGTATAAACCCCTCGGTGATTGTGTGGTATAAACCCCTCACATGGTTGAAGATAATCACACTTTATCAAAAACGGTGATGAAGTATAAACCCCTTGCATAGTTGATAGGTGTCAACCCCCAACATGGCTACTCAGGCTCTTGTCCCGTCGAATTGGGTATGGTCTAATGCAACACTTTATATAAGATTTATCATATGCTCTAGCGTAATACTTCATATAGGAATAATCATATACATAAGCTCATTTCATCATCATAACATCATTCATATCATATCTCATGCTTTGGACCTTAATTTCCTCAAGAAACCCTAGCCGGATATTTTATCAAACAATTGGGGGGGTGTGAAATGGGGCAAAAGACCATGCAATTTAGAGATGAAATCATGCCAGAAAATCTGTAGTAAAACCATCAATCAACACGTTGCAACACCCCCAAGATATTCACATCAAAACCCCTCATCAAATCCAACATTAGATCCAAGATTTAGAGCTCAAAACATGTTGAAAAAACCATACTTTCATGAACTATAATCACTGTGCAGTAAATTTCACAATATACAAGACACACTTGTAAAATTAACTTTAAATCATACAATATTAACAAAAAGGAGGCTTAGGCACCATTGGTGAAAGGACCTAATGGTTCAACACCACATACGTTGACTTTGGAGAATCGTTGAAGAAAATTGGAGATGGAGACTTGAAGCTTGAATGAAATCCTTGATGAAATCTTTAAGATTGGTATTGAGTTATGGGACTTGAATCTAGGGTGAAATATGAGTCTAAATGTTTGAGAGGATGTTGAGGAATGTTTAGGATGATATGAGGGTGAAATAAGGCTAAATATATGTATTTTAAAGTGTGGAAACTCTTAGGCTCAAGACTTGAAAGTTGTGGACTGAAATAAAAAAAAAGGACCAAACTAACACTGGTCCGCATCATGGAGACAACGCGGATTACTCACTGGAAAAGGCCAATCATGATTCGACCTGATTGTGATAGTGACTTTTGGAAGGAGCGATTTATCAGTGGTCTGCCTCCTCTCTTCGCAGAA
>JAPFFP010111997.1:0-18537 GCA_026153255.1 Solanum medicagineum | reverse complement strand
TTCTCTCTCTCTCTCTCTCTCTCTCTCTCTCTCTCTCTCTCTCTCTCTCTCTCTCTCTCTCTCTCTTTCTCTCTCTCCTAATTTCAAATCAAATCAATTTTACTTTTATTTTCTACCCAAAATTGATTTCAATTAAAGTATCTTTTCATACTGCAACAATCTGCCGTGGAAGGGTTCTAGCTTAAAAGGTAAGTATCAAACACACTTTAACATTTCTAAAGTCCCAAATAGTTACACGTATGTATTTGCATCAATTTTAATTTTGTATTTTATATCTTATGTATGTATGTATATTGAAAGATAATAATATGTAGTATATGCTTTTGAATTAAATGATAAGTATTAACTACATTCCATATAGGTATACTTTTGAATAGTTAGAATTTCTAGCATACAATCTACTGTTAGATAATTATATCCATATATATTTTGTATTTAAATATACAATGAAACTTGATATATTTCACGAAAAAAATTGAATATAACAACATGCTTGAATCAAATAAAAACGATTAAATCACACATAAATGGATATAACATGAGATTTCAATACATTAGATATACAAAAATTTGACAATTTTTACTAATGAAAACGAAATACAACTTGCTTGACTAAAACGAAAACAATTAAATATAAGCAAATTTAGCTTTAAAATTGAAAATGTATAATGATATTTAATATTGACAATTCAAAATGGGATAACCTTATTAATGTAATTTATTGTTACTATTTAAAAAAAAGTTGTCTACTTTCCTTAATAACATATACATAGTATATACTAATATTAAAATACTAAATTAATTGCTCGTATTTCTATATTTCTTTTCCATATAATTATAGCTATTAAAGATAATTATAATAAATGTAACTAGAAAAATATCATATCCCATAAAATATAGTCATTTCTATAAGTTTCTCTCTTTTTTTTAGCCCAAGTTTATCTAATTTAAAATAACCCTTTTGGCTATTTCTGCCACATCATATCTTCTTCTCCTTTTTTTTCTTTATTTTTAGGCAACCTTCATCTCCCTTTTTATTTTTCCTTTTTTCTCCTTTTTCCAGCATCTCTTCTTTCTTCTTTTTTCTTTTTTTGTTTTTAGGTAGTAAGTGAATTACATTACTTTTATGTTCATTTGATTTTTTTTCTTTTTAATTTTCTTTACATAAAAAAATTTAACATTTAAATTTTTTGTTGCTCCTTTTTTAAAAGCTTTTTTCCTTTTTGTTTGTTTTTTCCTTTTTTTTTTTCCTGTTTTAGGTGGTGGATGAATTAACATCATTTTTATTTGTCCATTTGACCTTTTTTATTCTAGATTCTTTTAACATAAAAACTTAAATATTTAAATTTTTTATTATTTTATAATGCCTTTCCCCCCTTTAAATCGTTTTACGTGTTTTATGAAAAAAATGAATATTCATGTCATTTTATTATGTGACGCCCCATGAGGGTATTCTTAGCATGTCCAGTACTTGAAGAACCATTGTTGTTTCCCCAAGAGAACCACCTGGCCTCATCGTCACATCTTACTCGATAGCAGAAGAATTTCTCAAGTACAAGTCATCAATAAAGAACTAAAGCTCCTATAAAATAACCTCAATTGACCAAGTTTTGAAAAAGGAATAAATAAGCAATACTCAACAGTTCTCTACTCGTAGTCAATGAAGCCTCTACATCTAAACATCAAGATGGTACCATGACAAGCCATGACTACCCAACTTAGAGAAATTAGAAATAACCAATAAAATAAAAGAAAGGCTCCTCCGGATAGCAAGGACACCAACTCTAGAAACAAGAAAACTAAACTTCAACGGTGCGTCTGGTAAACTCCTCTATCACCTGTGTCTGCATCATTAACAATGCAGGCCCAAATGAATATTAGTACATGGAATATATTAGTATATAAAATAGCTAAAAAAACAGATAAAGTTTATACTCAAATCAAACGACTTGACTCAAGATTCAACTCATTATCTCATAACTCAACTCAATTAAATGACACAAGTTTAAGTTTTGAAATCATGCTTTAAAATTAGACTCAATGTTTATGCAACTTAGCTCGAAAATCATGATATGCTTAATCAAGTTTTGCTTGGAAGTTTCTCTAACCAACATAACTCGTCCCACCACCATGACTTCGGAGATGCACAACAAAACAAACGTCGTTGTCACGCCCGTCCTAAACTTACCAAGGTAAAGGACATCAACCTCTCCCTCTCTCTCGAATCCAAATAGAATGTCCATCTATTAGGACATGAGCCGCCAGAGTAGCTGCACAACTATCCTACACTGGCAATATAGTTTTGGAGTATTTCCTCTTACCCAACTTGGTGCTCAATACTCCTTCCAAGACTAAAACGTGCTCATGAAATTAAATTAACTCAAGCTCATCTTTTTGACTCATCTCAACCAAGTCAACTTAGTTTGCAATAGCTCAACTCAATTACTCACAACTCAATGATTAAGGACCATCATTCATGTGATGCAACTCAAGATTTTAACTAACTCCATGAAAGACTCCAACACATACGTTAGTTAAATCATAGAGAAATCATGCTCAGCATATTTGACAAAGTAAATGCTCATCTCATTCATATACAAATACTCCTTATGCTCAACTTACTCGCTTATCAATACATGCATCATTTCATCAAATTATTTTCTTCAAAATATAATTCTTTGGACTCAATAAAATACATATATATTAGCTCAAAATACTTTTTCACCAATGGATAAAAAAGGTGATCATCTTTTTTCTCAATATACAAAACTTTGATTTTTAAAATAATATTTTTCGTTAATGCTTGAAAACCCATTAATCTCAACACCAAACAATGTATAGAAAAGTCATGATCATCAACTTCATTAGGATTCATGGGTTAGCCTCAAAGTAGAATGACTAACCCAAAAACAAAATTAGATTATGCAGATAGTAACACATTGTTAACCCTCATGGAAAATGCATCACTAACTTGAAAAATGACTTGAAGGAAAGAAAAAAAAACCTTTTGTAAAGGAATTAATAACTTGAAATAAATTGCACGAGAAATTTTTATCAAAAACTAACTTCGTGTCATGTCCCAAGTCTACACCCTGGACGTGGCCGGCACTCGAAAATCATTTCTGGTCCTAAGCGAACCACTTGACCTGGCTACTTACTCAGAGGAAGACTTAACCATAGTGGAAAGGCTTAAAATAAACAACATAAAACTACTAATCTTGTCTGAATAACTGAAAAGAGAAATAACTCAACAGTGGAATCAATTTACTCAGAACTGAAGTATCTAACACATAGTCTATAGAATCTCTCCTAAAATAATCTGAAAGGACTACTGGGACAGGCTCCAAGTAGCCAGAACTGAATTAAAGATTGAAATGAAATAACATCAACCAAAAGGGCCTCAGATTGAGAGGAGGCATTACCACTGTTTGAAAGCTGTCAGGTTTGTAACGAAGCGGCTGCTGAGAAACTCGGTCACGTTCTTCTGCATCATAAAATGATGCAAGTTCTAAGGACGTCAGTACGTGGAATGTACGGTACGTAAGATGGTCAAAACAGTAACTCAGGATACATAACATTTCTTAAAAGGATATAAACATAACTCATAATAAAGTAACCATAATAATAAATACTTCATATGCTGAAAATAACATGCTAGAAACTGGTAAGAAAAACATAATTTCTTAGCTTGAGGAGTTTCTCTAACTGACTACTACCGCTATAAGCTTCGTGGTGATACTACGTCTTGCCCACGCTGCCAGAGTCATCCAGTACTTTGCCGGGGTAGGGGACGAATGACTAGGGGAGTGGATCCATCCCAAAACTGGGCTATCTCAGTGGCTAATGAGGAAGGTACTGTGGCACAATCCTATCCTATGTTGGTTACATAATTTATGAGTTCGAGTAATAAATTCTACTCACCCTATATCGGTACTCAATACTACTCCCAAAAATACTTTTATAGCTCATACTTAAAGACTTGGAATTCTTAAAATCTACTTTCTCGAGACTTAGCCCAACTTACTACATAACTTTCTCATCTAAGTTCTTTAACTTAACTGAAAACTAGTATCGACTCAAGTGATTCAAAACATGCTAGGTTCCTCAACTAATATGCAAGAATTAGTTCTAAAAATGTATTTCTTGAATCTAGCTTAAAAAGGTACTCATACTAGTCTTTCTTTTCTTGAAATAATATCAAAACTTTTCAAGAAAACTCAGCAATAATAGATCTTGTTCATCAATGAATATAAAGTGGATGAAAATACTTTAATGTCACAATGTAAAAACCAAGACCATAACATTCATCAAGATTTCTATGGAATTTACCATAAAAATTAACATGCTTTTCAAAGTTTACAGGAATTTAATCTCAACAATACTTGAAAGTTCATGGGTCAAAACTAGCTTCTATTCTTAGAGATATTCTTGAAATTAATAGTTTCAGGGTGACCTTACATACCTTGGAAAGAACTCTTGGTGAATTGGAGGAATTTTCTTGAAGAATTGGGGAGAAATCCTTGACTTTTTTACGCTTGAACCTTTCTTGAAAGGGTTTTTGAACGAATGAATGTGGAAAAAAAAATATTTTTGGACCTTAATATGACTTAAAAACGTCTAATTTAGGATTACGGGGTTTTGAAAAGGTCGAAACTACCCCTCACCATCAAAAGAAAAAAAATCACTTCCATTTGCACTAGTGCGCGACATGCACTAGTGTATTATTACACTTTTTTGAAAATTTTCCAGTTCCGCTGAATTTTCAGAAAAATCAAAGTGTGGTTTCGCGTCCCTAGCACGTTATGGAAGGAGCGCGGAAACCTCAATTATTTTTTATTTTCTTGGAAAGAATTAATTCGCATTTTTTCGCGTTAAAGTCAAGTCGAGACCATTTTCCAACTCAATTTTTCGCACTGATTGCAAATTCGGTCTCGGATTTGCAATCGGAGCATGGGAAGATGCATTATGCGCAAGGTCAATTCTAGGGATATTTTGGTCTTTTCACCGGGTGTTACAATATCTCCTCCTTGGGATCATTAGTCCTCGAATGATAATGGTATAAAGAATTTAGCTCAAGACAACAAGATTACCACATTTTAACTAACATAAGTCTTAAGTATGTAAGTTTACCTTCAAGGTCCTCCTTTTGGCCAACGAACAAGTGCGGATACTTGGCCTTCATGTCTTCTTCTACTTCCCATGTGGCTTCTTTCACGAATTGGTTTCTCCACAACACTTTCACCAACGCTATCTCTTTGGTCCTCAACTTGCGAACTTGTCGGTCTAATATCTGTACTGGGATCTCTTCATATAATAAGTTATCTTTAATCCCCACACTTTTAACCAGGACAACTAGAGAGGGATCTCCCAAGTACTTCTTAAGCATTGAAATGTGAAACATTGGATGTATGACACTTAATTCTGTCCGTAACTCTAATTCGTACGTAACGCTACCCACTCTTCTCAGGATCTGATAAGGCCCAATATATCGTGGGCTAATCTTCCCCTTCTTCCCGAATCTCATAACTCCCTTCATTATAGATACCTTCAAGTACACCCAATCGCCTGCCTCAAACTCCAATTCTTTTCTTCTAACATCCGTGTAAGACTTTTGTCTGCTCTGAGCTGTCTTGAGCCTCTCCTGGATAACCTTCACTTTTTCCATAGCCTGATGGACTAAATCAGGTCCTATCAATCCTGCCTCACCAACTTCAAACCACCCTATGGGTCATCTATACCTCCTTCCATAAAGATCCTCATACGGTGCCATCTGTATGTTGGCCTGAAAGCTATTATTATAAGAGAACTCAATCAAAGGTAAATGATCATCCCAGTTACCTTTAAAATCTATCATGCATGCCCTCAACATATCTTCAAAGGTTTGTATAGTCCGCTATGCTTCCCCGTCTGTCTGTGGATGGAAAGTTGTGCTAAGATTCACCTTCGTACTAAGCCACTTCTGAAAGGACTTCTAAAATTGTGTTATAAACTAAGTTCCTCTGTCTGAAATGATAGATATAGGAACCCCTGCAGCCTAACAATCTCTTTAAGATAGAGTTTGGCATAATCCTCAGTTGTATCAGTCGTCTTGACAGGTAGAAAGTGAGCTGATTTGGTCATTTTATCTACTATGGCCCATATCGAGTCATGCTGTCTACGGGATCGAGGTAAGCCTATTACAAAGTCTATATTAATCATCTCCCATTTCCATTCCAGAATTTCTATGTTCTGGGCTACACCATAAGGCCTTGGTGTTCATCCTTAACTTGCTGGCAATCGAGGAATCTAGACACAAACTCTGCAATGTCCTTCTTCATACCACCCCACTAATAAACTTCTCACAAGTCTCTATACATCTTTGTTGCACCAGGGTGGATAGAGTATCTGGCATTATGAGTCTTAGCCAAGATCCTATCTCTAAGGCCGTCAACATTTGACACACACAACCTGCCTTGGTATCTCAGGACACCATCTCCCCCTTTTGAGAATACTAATACTTTCTGCTTCTGAACATCTTCTTTCAATTGGAGATTGATGGGATCCCTGTCTTGCTTTTCTTTCACTTCTACCACCAAGGATGACTTCGATCCATTTCAATGGCACCACCTTCGTCAGAATCTTCAATCTGCACCCCCAAACTAGCTAGTCTGTGAACCTCCTTAGCTAACTCTTTCTTTTCATCCTTGACTTGAGTTCTGATCCCCATGGTCACCCTGCTAAGAGCATCAGCAACTATTAGATTTACCTGGATGATAGAAGATACTCATATCATAGTCTTTTAGTAGCTCCAACCATCTCTTTTGTCTCAAATTTAGCTCCTTCTGGCCAAATACATATTGCAAGATCTTGTGGTTTGTGAATACATCCACATATCCACCATATAGATAGTGTCTCCGGATCTTCATAGCAAACACCACCGCAGCAAGCTCAAGATCATGAGTTGGGTAATTCCTTTTATGAATCTTAAGTTGTCTGGAGGCATATGCTATCACCTTGCATCTCTACATTAATACACAACCCAAGCCAACTCTGAAAGCATCACAATATACAACGAAATCATCAACTCCATCTGGTAGGGATAAGACTAAGGCTGTGGTCAGCCTAGTCTTCAACTCTTGGAAACTCTTCTCGCAAGCTTCTGACCATTCAAACTTCATTTTCTTCTAAGTCAGCTTAGTCAAGAGAGCTGAGATAGAAGAAAACCCCTCTACAAACCGTCTGTAGTACCCCTCCAAGCCCAAGAAAGTCCTTATGTCAGTGGGAGTTATGGGTCTTGTCCAATTCTTTACTACCTCAATATTTTGGGAATCAACTTGGATACCCTCACCAGACACAATATGCTCCAGAAACGCCATAGATGCCAGCCAGAACTCACACTTGGAAAAGTTAGCATATAGCTACTGATCCTTAAGGGTCTGAAGGATAATTCTAAGATGTTAGGCATGCTTTTCCTTATAACGGAAGTAGATCAGGATATCATCTATGAATACAAGGACGAACATATCTAGGTACGGCCTCAACACCCTATTCATAAGATCCATGAAAGCTGTTGGTGCATTTTTCAGCCTGAAGGACATGACCAAAAACTCATAATGACCATAAGGGTTCTGAATGTTGTCTTAGGAATGTCTCTCTCTCTAACTTTAAGCTGATGATACCCAGATCTGAGGTTTATCTTGGAAAAATAGGTAACACCCAGAAGTTGGTCGAATAATTCATTAATTCTGGGAAGAAGATACTTGTTCTTAATGGTGACCTTACTCAGATGACGGTAATCTATGCACATCCGTAGAGAACCGTCCTTTTTACACACGAAAAGAACTGGAGCACCCCAAGGTGAGACGCTTGGTCTAATGAAACCCTTATCTAAAAGATCCTTTAGCTACAACTTTAACTTTTTTAGCTCCGGAGGAGCTATACAGTATGGAGGGATGGATATAGGTTGAGTATCTGGAAGAGTGTCTATCCCAAAGTCTATCTCTCTATCAGGAGGGACTTCGGGAAGATCCTCAGGAAAGACTTTTGGGAACTCATTCATAATGAGGACTGACTGAAGAGATGGTGCCTCAGCATGGGAATCTTGAACTATAACTAGGTGATATATATACCCTTTGGAGATTAACTTTCTGGCTTTGAGATATGAGATAAACTGACCCTTAGGAATTACTGAGCTATCCCTCCACTCTAGGACTGGTTTGTTAGGAAACTAAAACTTGACAACTCTGTTTCTGCAATCTATGGAGGCATACCCAGCATGAAGCCAATCCATGCCTAGGATGACATCAAAATCCACCATGTCTAACTCCACCAAATCAACTATAATAGTCTTATGATAAACTGAGATTGGACAGCCCTTATAAATTCTATGGGCTAAAATAGACTCTCTAGTAGGAGTAGAAACATTGAAAGGCTAAAGAAGGCATTCTGAGTTGACCCCAAACTTCATAGCTACATATGGTGTTACAAATGACAATATGGCTCCTGGGTCTAATAATGCATAAACATCATAAGTAAAGATTTTGAGCATACCCGTAACCACATCTGGTGAGTTCTCCTACTCCTTTCTGGTGCCTATGGCATACAAGCCGTTTGTGCCCCCGCTTGTCCTTACTGTAGTACCCCTGTGAGATGGCTTACCCTGCTGTGCTGAAGAGTCTGTCTGTGATCTGGTATCTCTCATATTCTACTTTCCCATAAGGAAATCCTTCAAGAAGTGTCCCATGTGACCATATTTGAAACAACTATTTGTGCCCATAAGGCACTCTCCGAGATGAAACCTACCACATTTACCACAAGTAGGATAACGGTTTGAGCCTTGAGCTATGCTACCCTATGACTGGCTGCCTGAAAATCTGCGGTGCTATGATCCCTGCTTATTCCTGACCCTCGTGCAGGTGCACTAGCGGATGAAGGTGTTGGTCTAGTTGTCTTAGGCTGAAAAGATGGGTGCTACCACCTCCAGTCCCTCTCTTGCCTGTCTCCTGGCCTGATTTCTTGGCCTTCTTACTCCTAAACTCCTCCCTATTCTACATCTTCTCCTCCTCTACCTGCTAAACATATGTCATCAAACAGGCTATATCCATATTCCTAATCAACATCGCATTCCTTCCCTCTCTCTTAGTCATTCAAGAGAGCCCGGACACGAAAAGATCCATCCTAGTATGCATATTTGCCACCATGGCTGGAGTATAACGGGACAACTGAGTAAACTTGAGGCTGTACTCCCGTACACTCATAGTCTCCTACTTCAGTTTTAGAAACTACCTTACCTTAGCCTGCCTCATTTCCCTAGGAAAGTACTGTCCCAAAAAGGCCTCCTCAAACACCGCCCAACTAATAGCTGGTGCCACATCTGCCTTGCTCCCTTTCTACTGACCAAACCAGAGCCTGACTATCCCTTTGAGTTGGTAGGCATCCAGCTCAACCCGCTCGGTATCACTAATACGCATAGCCTGAAACACCTTCTGAAGCTCCTCAATAAAATATTCAGGATCGTCTTTCACATTAGACCCCGTGAACTCTGGTGGGTTCATCCTCAGAAACTCATGAACTCTGGCGGTGTCCGACCCTCCTTCCTACCATCTCCCTGGCGACTTCTCTGGGAAGTGACGCTTGAGCCTTAGTCTAGATGGCTTGGCAAAGCTCAGCATTGGAGATGTCTTCTTGTTGTTGCTGCTCCACAGGCACAGCTGGACCTCTAGGTTCCTCAGGAATTTGGCCAGGCTGGTTTGCATTTCTCCTGACTTGGCATCCTCTGCCCCTTACTGGTCCGTTAGCTCTGCGAGGAGGCATGATCTGAAAAACCCAGTGTGAACGCGTGAGTTAGAAGGGACTTCACCAGGGATACACTCTGAAGCACGAGACAAAGAATGACAATTAATAATGACACTTCCTAATGTCCCGTAGCCTCCCTATAATAGATGTGACTCGCTCCACACCCATAATACGGACTCTACTAGACACGGTTCTATAAACTCCCTGGGACTATTGAACTCTGTGCTCTAATACCAAGTTTGTCACGCCCCGAGCCTACACCTAGACGTGGCCGGCACTCGAAAACTATTTCTGGTCCCAAGTGAACCATTTGGCCTGGCTACTTACTTAGTAGAAGACTTAAACATAGTGGAAAGGCTTAAAATAAGCAACATAAAACTACTAATCTTGTCTGAATAACTGAAAAGAGAAATAACTCAACAGTGAAATCAATTTACTCAGAATTAAAGTGTCTAACACATAGTTTATGGAACCTATACTAAAATTGTCTGAAAGAACTACTGGGACAGGCCCCAAGTAGCCAGAACTGAAATAAAGACTGAAATGAAATAACATAAACCAAAAGGTCCTCGGACTGAGAGGAGGCCTCACCACTATCTGGAAGTTGTCAAGTTCTCAATGAAGTGGCTATTGAGGAACTCTGTCACATGCTTCTGCATCATAAAATGATGCAGGTCCTAAGGACGTCAGTATGTGGAATGTACGATATGTAAGATGGCCAAAACAGTAACTCAGGATACATAACATTTCTCAAAAGGATATAAACATAACTCATAATAAAGTAACAATAATGATAAATACTTCATATGCTGAAAATAACATGATAAAAACTGGTAAGAAAAACATAATTTCTTAGCTTGGGGAGTTTCTCTAACTGACAACCATAGCTATGAGCTTCGTGGTAATATAGCGTCTTGCCCACGCTGCCAGAGTTGTCCCGTACTTTGCCGAGGTAGGGGACGAAGTACTAGGGGAGTGGATCCATCCCAAAACTAGGCCATCTCAGTGGCTAATGAGAAAGGTACCATGGTACAATCCTATCCTATGTTGGCTACATAGTTTATGAGTTTGAGAAATAAATTCTACTCTCACCCATATCGGTGCTCAATACTACTCCCAAAAATACTTTTATAGCTCATACTTAAAGACTTGGAATTCTTAAAATCTGCTTTCTCGGGACTTTGCCCAACTTTCTACTTAGCTTTCTCATCTAAGTTCTTTAACTTAACTGAAAACTAGTATCGACTCAAGTGATTCAAAACATGCTAGGTTCCTCAGCTAATATGCAAGAATCACTTCTAAAAATGTATTTCTTGAATCTAGCTTAAAAGGTACTGATACTAGTCTTTCTTTTCTTGAAATAATATCAAGATTTTTCAAGAAAACTCAGCAATAATAAATCTTGTTCATCAATGAATATAAGTTGGATGAAAATACTTTAATTTCACAATACAAAAACCAAGATCATAACATTCATCAAGATATCTATGGAATTTACCATGAAAATTAATATGCTTTTCAAAGTTTACAGGAATTTAATCTCAACAAATACTTGGAAGTTCATGGGTGAAAACTAGCTTCTATTCTTAGAGATATTCTTGAAATTAATGATTTTAGGATGGCCTTACATATCTTGAAAAGAACTCTTGGTGAATAGGAGGAATTTTCTTGAAGAATTGGAGAGAAATCCTTGACTTTCTTTACGCTTGAACTTTTCTTGGAAGGGTTTTTGAACGAATGAATGTGAAAAAAAATGTTTTTGGACCTTAATACGACTTAAAAACATCTAATTTAGGAGTATGGGGTGTGGAAAATGTCAAAACTACCCCTCCCCATTAAATGAAAAAAAATCGCTTCCATCTGCACTAGACGCGAACTAGTGTATTATTACACTTTTTCGCGAATTTTCCAGCTCCATCGAATTTTTGGAAAAATTCAAGTGTGGTTTCGCGTCCCTAGCTCGTCGCGGAATGGGCGCGGAAACCTCACTATTTTTTATTTTCTTGGAAAAAATTAATTCGCGTTTTTTCGCGTTAAAGTCGAATCGAGACCATTTTCCGACTCAATTTTTTGCACTGATCGCAAATTCGATCTCGGATTTGCAATCGGAGCATGGAAAGACGCGTTACGTACAAGGTCAATTCTAAGAATTATTTGATCTTTTCACCGGGTGTTACACTTTGAAAAATGATTTGGAGTAAGGAAAGAATATTTTTTGAAAAGGAATTGATAACTTGAAATAAAGTAAGCAAACAGATTTTATCAAAAGCTAACTTTAGAAAATGACTTGAAATAAAGAGAAAATATTCTTTGAAAATGAATTGATAACTTAAAATAAATTATGCAACCAAATTTTTTTAAAAGTGATTAAATAAGGTAAGATGTCAAATCATATACAAGAGAAATTAAAATAAAATGGTTCATTTTTTTGGAGATTTTATTAAGTTAAACTAAGCTAGCATTTAAATAAATACAAATCATTAAATAAACACAATCTAGAAATAATAAGTTATAAGCTTGGAAAACTTACATAGACATACCATATTAAGAAAATATTTATCATTTATAGCAATAACAATGTTTTACGCTGAGCATTTATAATACAGTTTTAATATATATTACAGAAAATTATTTATAAAATATATAATACAGGTTTTATTGATGATAATACATTTGTCATGCGCTATATATTGTTGTGAAAATTTCTTACCAAATAATATGATATATTTTTAAACATTTATAATATATTTGTACTGCATACATACTTTTAATACAAGCGAAAATTCATCATAATATTATTATATATTGCTATAAATAGTAATAAATGAAAAAATATCACTAAAATCGGTAATTATTTTTTTAAAATTATTCGTCCAAACAATTTTTCCTATAAGCGTTGGGTTTAGTCCATGGCTTGATGAATCTAAAATTCTGGCCCAACACTTAGTTTCTTTTTGCCTGGACTAAGTTGTTAGGTCACTTGCATTTTGAGCTTTTGACGAAATTTCATTGTATATCATTGTTGTTTACATCGTATATCAATGTATATTATCCTGTAATCTTTGGATATTGGCTATATATGGTCATATACAACCTATTTCGTCCTTTGTAACCTGTCCAACTAACAAGATCAAGGCTGACTCAATAATTGAATTTCAAACAATCTGAAATGCAAGGAAAATTTGAATATGAAGGACTCCAACAATATTGATATGCATGCCATCCGAACTCCCTTCGGCAAAAAATTGTATTATTTATATAAAATTAAAATAATTTTTTATGTATATATAATAGATATCGAATCCTCTTCGACTACTTCATGTGTTTATCTCTTCAAATTCTGAACTCCCTTAATTAATGTCTTGGCTTCGCCATTAAAATACATAAATAACAACCCCTTGTCTTAATATAGAAACGCATCGCTCTAAACATATGCGTTACTATATGAAATTAAACTAAATACTTTTTAGCAAACAAAAGCCTCATTACTAAGTGAGAGCATGGACAAGAGTTATTCAAAAGAAGTGTATTAAAGAGATTGTACTCATGACTAATAAAAAGAAATTGCCACTGATTCAACTCAGTCAAATCCTAATATATAAGACTGACCATAACTATACAAAATATTCTTAATCAAATTAGGTGCTACATAAAATATTTTAACCAAACTAATCATTAAATTTGAAAACTTTGGCATTTCATGATATCCAAAAATGAAGAAATTGGACAGAGGTATACAACGACTTTATTAAAGACATGGTGGGCTACATTCACTCACCAATAATTAAAAAATCTACAACCCAAAATATGCATCTAAAAACAGTAAGCCGTACAAATTCCAAGTAAATTAGAAATAAAATTAGTGAAAGATAAGATTTTTCTTATCAAAATTGGTGACTTTTTTCTCCTTTTTTTTTTAACTATGGTAAAGACGCTTGTTAAATTAACTTTATCTAGACCTTTAGATTTTAAATATGACAGATGTCACTCATCTAAATACGCAGTTGAGGAAATGGAGAGAAAGTGCAGGAGGAGCCAAATAGGGATGTATATGTATGTGTATATCTAGGTTCTTTTGTTGTATTGAGGTAAAGGGAATTGGATCGGTGGTGGGCTGATGATAGTTGAGGGAAATGGGCCCAACAAGGTAAGTTGAAAATGAGAAAGGCAAATTCAATCAAAATGAATTGATTTAAGGAAAAAGTACACAAAATAGACCTAATTTAAAATTATTTACCTTTAATAGATCCAATCTAAATTATTTATCTTAATAGACCCATTATCTAAACTATTTACCTTTCTACCCACTTACCTCTTTATTATTTCGCGTGTTGACGTCATGGTGATGTCAGCATAAATACTATGAAATATACTTTGGCGGTATATATATACCATAACGCTATCGTATAGAATGACCTCAACCCTTTGTGATACACCGACAGTATATTGATACCCAATTGGTATATAGGATTTTTTTACAGAAATAAATAAGAAACAAATAAAAAATTATTAAACTCTAAACGAGTAGAAAATATATTCGTTATATACTCTGTCGGTATATTTATACTATATCGGTATCATATAGGATTGAGCTTAATTATTTATGACTCTGTTGATATATGTATACCCTATTGGTATATCATACAAACAGATGTTGACGTCAACATGATGTCAGCGGGTGAATTTTAATATTAGGGGGACAAATTTTAATAGTATGAGAGTACAAAATGTAAAGAGGTATATGAATATAAATAGTTTGCTTAAAAGGGGTACAAACTTAGTTTTTCCTTGATTTAATTAATTAACGAACTTCTTAATCTTAACAAAATATAGTAATTAACTCAAAATAAACTATAATTAAACTAAAACTAATTGAAGAAATATTTGATTTAAAACAAAATCTTTTCGAGACAATTTTCAAATTTTATTGAAGTAATAATTATAGCTATATTATAAAGGAATATACATAATGCTATATAAAGAATGGAAACTTAAAAATAATAATTTTTAAATTTCACATTATTTGAAAATTGAAGAAGGTGAATAATAAATTTGTGCTACGGAGGATCAAAATTGGACGCCAATACGTACCTCCCATGGATCACTGAAATCCTTTAACAAAATTAATTTCCTCTTTTTAGTTTAAATATTAATTTTCCTTTCTTTGTTCGTCATATTTGTCCTCAAGATAGGAAAACATAACCATCATTTGGGGAAAAAAAAATAAGAAAAAAAATGTGTTTTGCTTATTTAATTAATTATTGCAGCATGGATTATTCATGCATTGTTGGATTAAGTTTGCACATGGTGTTGAAACTGTTGAGGATAATGACCAGCTTAGTAACTAATTAGTCAGTTTGAGTTAAGATAATGTAGTTAAGAGTTAGTTAGAGTAACTAATTGGGAGGTTAGTGGAGTATATATATATGTGTAAATGTACTGTACATTACACACAAAAATTTCCCCTTTTACAAGAAATACAACCAAAAGGCTCCCGTTACTTGGAGCTCTTCTCCATCTACTCTTCTCATCCATCTGCTTCAATCACCTGTTTAGCTGTGGTTGCCAGTTCCTTTCATGATATCAGAGCGCCGGTCCGAAGAAGGTGACCTGTAGAAGCAAGTTGGCCGAAACCCTAGGGCGGAGTAGGTCGAAGTCGATTTCAACTCGATAGCAGAATCTGCAGAAATTGATGCTGGAAGAAGGACCAGTAGGTTGAACACAACGATCGATGTGAATCATCCTCTGTTTTTACAGCCTTGCGACACCCTAGGTAGTAGCCTAATTTCATTTCAACTCACTGGTCCTGAGAACTACGCTTTATGGAGTAGATCGATGAGGATTGCCCTAGTAGGGAAGAGTAAGATGGGATTTGTTGATGGAAGACATGCAAAGGACAAGTTTGAGGCGTCATTGCATGATTTATGGGAGAAAGTGAATGCGATTGTACTGTCATGGATCATGAGTTCAGTAAGCAGCGATCTAGTCAGCTGTGTAGCTTATGCGTCCAGTGCATGCACTGTGTGGAATGATTTGAAGGAGAGATTCGATAAGGTGAATGGCTCTAGGATTTTCCAGTTGCATAAGGAGATTACAACTTTCACACAAGGGACCTCGTCCATTTCCAATTACTTCACCAAGTTAAAGGACCTGCGGGTGGAGTATGACTCATTGGTGCCTTGTCCTGGCTGTGAGTGCCCAGAATCAAGGAGGTATACAGAACATTATCAATATCAGCATTTATTGCAGTTTTTGATAGGCTTGAATGAGACATATTCACAAGCGAGGAGCCAAATTTTGATGATGATACCTGTCCCTAATATCAACAAAGCGTATGCAATGTTGATATCTGAGGAGAGTCAAAGAAGTTTGGGGAAATCAGCTGATGAATCAAGTGGCATAGCTCTATTTAGCAGTAAGGTTGGACTGAATCAATCTAATCCTGGTGGACATGGCCATCCGGCAAAGGGAAGTCAATTTTTGGGGGGTGCTGGTTCAGGACACTATGACAGAGGAAGCAGTAGGGGAAGAAATACTCATCTATTCTGTGAATATTGCAAGAGGAGAGGCCATATAAAGGAGAAACATGCTACAAGCTTCATGGATACCCAACAGATCCTAAATTCAAGAAGAAGGATACATATCAACCACAATACACAGCCAATGCAGTTGCACATGAATCCTTCCAAGGTAAAACTACACCACAAACAGAGACATCACAGTCTGGGTGCAATTCAAGTCAGGGAAATGCAGTGATGTTCACCCAGGAACAGTATGATCAGATCCTCAAGCTGCTTCAGAAAGAAATCCCTTCCAGTTCAGAGAGCTCAGGTATGAGTCAAATTTTTCTGGCAACCAATAGTGCAACTTTTAAGAAATAGATAGTGGACTCCGGAGCCTCCAATCACATGGTTCATAGTAGGGAGCTGTTGGATGGAGTTAATCGAATTACTGAAGAAAATGTTAGAAAAGTGTACTTACCAGATGGTAGCATATTAGATATAGCCTGTGTGGGAAACTGCAAGTTAGATAATGGGGGTACCATCACAAACGTATTGTGCATTCCTGAGTTTAAGCATAATCTCGTATCAGTGTCCAAGTTAACCAGGGATTTGAAATGTGCTGTCACATTTTTTCCTGACTTATGTGTTATGCAGGACCTATTCAGTGGACAGGTGAAGGGGATTGGTAGAGAAGCTGATGGTTTTGTATAGTATGCAGCTGCCAATAAAGAAAGAAATCAGTATTACACTAATAAGTGCCAATCTGGTCGATAATGTTGTTGTAGATAAAGCTGAAGCAGAAGTTTGGCACAAAAGGCTTGGACACACTCCTATCAAGGTACTACACCAAATCCCTACGCTGAAGATTGGAAGAGGATGTCATGCCATACAGGATTGCACTGTCTGCCCTTTAGCTAGACAAACTAGACTGCCAGTCTCTAGCAGTTCTAGTAGAAGTTCTAGTGTTTTCTCTGTTATACATGGCGATGTTTGGGGTCCATATAGAGTAATTAGCCATGACAGATGCAGATTTTTTCTCACTTTGGTAGATAATTGTAGTAGAATGACTTGGGTATATATGTTGAGATTGAAGAGTGATGTAATTGTCATCCTTAGACAATTTCTTTCAATGATAAAGACTCAATTTGGTGCACAAGTGAAGGTGTTTAGAAGTGACAATGGTGCATAGTTCATTAATGCTAACTGTAATGCTTTATTTGCTTCTCTTGGTATTGTTCACCAAAGGTCTTGTGTTCATACACCCCAACAAAATGGGGTGGTTGAGAGAAAGCACAGGCACATTTTAGAGGTTTCAAGAGCTGTTCGTTTGCAGGGTTTCTTACCATTAAGGTTCTGGACTGAATGCATCTTAGCTGCTGTCTATGTAATCAACAGATTTCCCCTGAAGGTACTATCTGGTAAATCACGTTTGAGGTAATGTATGGGCGAGCACCTTCCTTACTACATATGAGGATTATTGGCTATCTATGTTTGCTACCAGTTTGAATAATGGAGACAAGCTTTCTCCAAGGTCCAGTGCAGCTGTGTTACTGGGGTACTCTTCCACCTAAAAGGGGTACAAGTTGTTCAACATGCTTACTAATACCTTCTTTATCGGCAGGGATGTCACATTTCGGGAACATATTTTTCCTTTCCAATTGCTCAAGGACAACAGGATGCAGATGTTCCCCAATGGAGTCCTCACCACACTCAACACAGACTTCTCCTCAAACACTTCTGCCCACAGAGCCATTACACCATTCACACCATCCCCAACTCCTAGTTTCACCTCAACACAGAACCACTGCACAAACAAAGACTCCTAAGCCATTACACCCACTCCCATTGTTCCTCTGCCCATAGTCTCCACATCTTCTGCACCAGCACCCCCAATCCCTCCTAGAAGATCAAACAGATCCAGGAATGCTCCTGCTTGGTTGCATGACTACATCTGTGGTAAATCCAATTCAGTTACCACCTCTGCTTGCCAATATCCTATACAATCCTACATGTCTTATTCCAACCTTAATCCTACTTACCAAGCCTGCTTATCCAACATCACCTCCACTAAAGAGCCACAATCCTTCTCTGAGGCAATCACTGATCCTCTTTGGATTGCTGCCATGAATCAGGAACTTACTGCACTACAGGATAACAAAACTTGGTCCTTGGTTGATCTTCCCTGTAACACCCCACATCTTACACTACTAGTACAATTCAAATGAAGCATGACATGGTTTGGACAAATTGACGCTAATTT
>JAPFFP010111986.1:0-18540 GCA_026153255.1 Solanum medicagineum | reverse complement strand
ATGGTTATAGGTTGGTTCTCCCGAAGCCTTATCGGTAACGGGTGTCGGTCCGCCCTACGGGAAATTGGGGCGTGACAATGTTAGAATTGAAGGCCTTGGTTAAAGAGGGCAAGGTAGGAGTTTCCTCCCAAGGAGTAGATGGTGCTCTTATGTACCAAAGTAGGTTGTGAGTGTGCCTTGTGTCAATAGCTTGAGAGAAAGGATCCTTGATGAGGCCTATATTCTTCCTACTCTATCCACCTCAATTCTACCAAGATATATGGGGATTTCAGAGAGGTGTATTGATAGGAGGATATATTGGCTCACTTTCTACCAGTTAAGCTTACTTAGGATGTTGAATAGTATGCTAAATTGTACATTCATAAGTTGGTGAGATTGCACGGTGTGCCCTTGCCTAATATATTGGAGTATGGTGCTCAATGTACTTCACTTTTTCTGGAGGTCCTTTCAAAAGGGGTCTTGGTACAAGAGTTAAACTTACTACGACCTTTCACCCTCAAATGGATGGACAAGCCGAAGGAACTATCCAAACACTTGAGGATGTGCTTAGGGCTTGTGTATTAGGGCTTAAGAGTAGTTGGGATGATCATCTTCCATGGATTGAGTTGCCTATGACAATAGCTATCATTCTGGCATCGGTATGGCTCCTTTGAGTCTTTCTATAGTAGACATTATTGATCATTGGTGGGTGGTTTGAGGTTGGAGTGGGGGCTTTGTTAGGACCAGATCTAGTTATGGAGGCTCTTGAGAAGGTTAGTATGATTAGATAAAGGTTGAAAACAACTAAGGTCATCAAAATACCCAAGCCGGTGTGAGGAGAAAGCTTGAATTCAACGTTGGTGATTGGGTCTATTTGAAGGTCTCGCCATGAAGAGTGTGGCCCTGTTTGGCGAAAGAGGGAATTGAGTTCATGGTTTGTGAGAATTCATAGGGTGCTGAGGAAGATTAGTGAAGTTGTATACGAATAGGAAGTGCCTTTGGATACAAACATGGTTCATTTGGTTCTTCGTATTTCTAGGATTGCGGAGGTATGTCAGTAACTCTAGTGCCATAGAACTCTTTGAGGTTGTTGGTGTTGAGGATAAGTTGGCTTTGGAGAAGGTCCTAGTGGAGGTATTGGATGGAAGGGTGGAAAAGTTGATTAGTAAGGATGTGGTGTTTGTCAAGGCCCTTTGGGGGAATCGTGAAGTTGAAAGTGTCTCTTGGGGAGCCAGAGTGGGATGGAGGAGCAATATCCATATCTCTTTCATTCTATTAAAGCTTATCATAATACTTAAAGTCCTTTTTATAATCCCAAGTCTTACATTTCATCCCCTATGTCATTTCATGCATTCATGTTGATGTTGACAAATTCATGATGATTTTTAACACTTGTATTGAGATTACGAAAATGGTGTTTAAGTGCATTGTTGCATCTCTCTGTGGGCTAAAATTTTCATGTTTACATCTATCATATATATTTATTTGACATTCAGGGATGAATGTTCCCAAGAAAGAGATTGAAATGACCCTAAAACGTGCCCTAAAATGTGTCTTGGACGTGCTCGGAATCGTAATTTTCATATATCTCAAAATTTGTGCATGATATCAAAAATCCAACTTCATATTCTTGATCGAGGGGTCAAACTGAGTGTAAATTGCTCTAACCCCGATTTAAAAGTAACCATATCAAAATTTGAATTTCAAAAATGTCGAATTCCAATAAGCAGTTCGCACCCCAGGCATGACGCCCCAGGGGCTTGGTCTAGTGATATTTTTGTGTAGTTTTTCATGTTCGGTCCAAGGCTTTTGGGTCTTGGGCCTAAGCCTTTCCACACATGAAAATATCTATACTTAGCCATATTTCACCCTCATATCACCCTTATACTCATTCAAAAACTTAGCTAAATATTTCACTCCTAAATTCAAGTCTCAAAACTTAATCCGGATTTAAGGTTCTCATTCAAGCTTCAAGTTTCCATCTCCAATCTTCATCAAGCTATTCTCCAAAGCTAAGGTATGTGGGTTTCTTTCACCCATGATGCCCAAGATTCCTTTTACCTAAAATTACATGATTTAAGGTTGATTTACTCATGGGTCTTACTTATTATGAATTTCTCTGCACACTATGTTAGGGTTTATGAATTCGTGATTGTTTTAGCCTGTTTTAAGCTATGAATCTAAGTTTTATTGTAAGATTTCATGAAGGGTTTTGATGTATATTGTTTGAGGGTGTTACCAAGTATTGATTGATAGTTTTATATTGGATTTCCTTCCATTATTTCATCCCTAAATTGTATGGCGCTACACACCTGCCAAGTGTTTGATAAAATATCCGGCTATGATTTTCTTGAGGAATTAAAGGCCCAATACATATGTTATGAGTTGAATGACTATATGATAATGAAGTGAATGTATGCACATGATATTCTCCTATATAGTGTTGGAATGTGACCATGCCCTATTGGGGGGTTACGCATCGAGTAACCTTGTCAAGGGGCTCGTACCTTGATAACCATATCGGGGGGTTTGTACTATGGTCACCACGGGTGGTAGGGTGCGACTATCCATCAACCTTGTCGGGGGATTTGTACCTTGATAACCACATCGGGGGGTTTGTACTCCGGTCACAAGGGGTGGTAGGGTGCGATGATCCACCAACCAATGATGGGGTTTGTACCTCAATCACCAAGGGTTATAGGGTGCGACTATCCACCAAAAGTTTAGTGCTCCCTTCTTAGACATATATTATGTCCTATTTAAGCATGTTTTAAGCATTGTCATACAAGTCATATTGTTACTATACTATCTATTGCTTATCTCTATGCATTTTGACTATGGTACCTATCTCTTGTTACATTGCATCCTACATACGTAGTACAATCACACGTACTAATGTATACTCTATTACTACACGTTGTTACCATGTAGGGACCAGAGCTCCATTTGACTATCCTCCTCCACGTGGCTACTACGATATCTCTCAAGCTTGTTGGTGAGTCCTCCATCCCGGGGACATTTCTTATGATCTCTTGCTATGTATTAAGACTATCTCTTTGATTATTTATTAACTATGAGGGTGAACCCGGTTACTTGTCTTAGCCTCTGCTCTTATCTATGTAGTGGAGGTATCGTTGGATATGTTATGTATCTATACTATGAGCCTTGACTCTCTTGTTTCTTGATGTTTATGATATGAAATTTTACCCTGAGTCCCAATTCCCCTTGTTTATGTCTATCTCTTATCATCATTTTAACTGCTTCCGCAACCAAGGATGTGTAATGATATGCTATGAGGCTTGTTTGGGGTTCCATTGTATTCCCTATTTGCCGGTCATGCTTAGGCCTTAGGCTTAAGTCCTGACAGCCTCTTTCTATATTATGTGTCCTTGCCATATTACACTGAATGCAGGTTTTGTAAGTAATAAGCATTGCATGCCCGCACACTTACTACATTCAAATATACTAACGCATACTTTTTCCTATATGATTAACCATGTAGGGACCGAGGACTACATTCATCTATCGTATGTCATCTAGATTGGATTCGAGTTTTGCTTCTTGTGGTGAGTCATTCCTTCCAAGGGAAAACCACTTTCCTATACCTATGGTGTTTTATTTATGTTATTTACTTTGAGGGTGAACTGAGGGTATGTCTTAACCCCCATCCTATCTTATGACTAGAGGCATTATTGGACATCTTTTAAACTCCTTACAAGTATATGCTAAGTGTTGTGAATGGAGGTTATGCTTATGGATTTGTCTATCTTTAGGTATCGTTATGTGAATTGGTTATGAGCTTTATGATATGGCTATGTAATGTGAAAGACCCTATGTCCCGGATTGCTCCCATTGCGTGAGTCTTACTTACTCGCCCCTTAGTATTTATGTGCTACGTGCTTTATGAATGCATGTTACTCCCATTACCTATGACATCCCTATAGTATGAGTGCTCCCGTCCCTTAGAATTATGTGTTTACTATTCATCTATGCTTTCGAGCCGATAATGTGAATATGGATACCATGAGGCTTGTTTGGGGACTCCCGAGTTCCCATTCGCCATGTCAAACCCAGCCCCAAGGTTTGGGTCATGACATATGCCCAGATATTTATGAATGAAATTGCTCGACTTCATGGAGTCCTAATATCCATCATCTCTAACAGAGGGTCATAATTTGCTTCACACTTTTGGAGATCCTTTTAAGAAGCACTGGGTACACGAGTAGATCTCAGTACTGCATTTTACACACAGACAGGCGAAAAGTTCGACCGTACAATACAAATCCTAGAGGATATGTTGAGGGCTTGCATTCTTGATTTTCGAGGTACTTGGGATACCTACTTGCCGTTAGTTGAATTCGCTTACAACAATAACTTCTAGTCTAACATTTAGATGGCTCCATATAAAGCCTTGTATGGTAGGTGATGTTATTCTCCTGTAGGGTGGCTCGAGGTTGGAGAGGCTAAGGTGTTAGACTAACTTGGTTCAAGAACCCATAGACAAGGTCCAGTTAACCAGACGGAGGTTGCTCACCGCTGAAAGCAGAAAAAAGTCATATGCAAATAAAAGGAGAAGAGATTTAGTATTTGCGGTTTGGGATTAATTTAGTATTCACGGTTGGGGATTAAGTTTTCCTACGACTCTCCTATAAAAAGGGCAATGTGGTTTGGGAAAAAAAGTAAGTTGAGCCCGAGGTATATAGGACCTATGAGATCTTGACCGTATGAGATCTTGACCGTATATCGTTTGGAACTCCCCCAGACTCCTCTCACGTACTTGAAACACAGACTATACATATTGATGAGAATATAACGTATGGAGAGAAACCAATGGCTATTATTGATAGACAAGTAAGAAGGCTATGGTCAAAAGAAATTATATCCGTAAAGGTTTTATGGAGAATCATACCATTGAGGAAGCACTTGGGAGTCGAAGAATGATATGCTAGTCGAGTACCAAATTCGGCACCAAATTTCTTAACACGGGGAGAACATAATATCCCTAATTACTAAAGCAGGGGCATAATTGTCCTTTTAAATAATAAAATCAAATAATAAAGCAAAAAGAAATAATGTTAAAGAAAAGGAGAATCAGCTGCAACCCACTTACACAAAGGAAAAAGGGGGGGGGAGGGTTGTTAACGCTGACTCCTTTTCAACTTATTCCTCTAGCCACTTATTTGTAAGTTAAGAAAAAAACAAGAAAAAGGTGGTGTTGCAAAACTGTGCGCAGCAGCAGGTGAACGAAGAACACTACTAAAATACTGCGAAAAAATGACGCAAAAAAGCGACGCAGACAGTCCCATTGCTTTTTTCCTCGTCACTTTTATAACAGTGATGGAAAAGCGATGGACAGCGTCGCCAAAAAGCGACGCAGTCCATCGCCCAAAAAATAAAAAAATTACAAAAAGCGATGGATAGCCGTCATTTTTTTTATTTTTTGATTTTTAAAATTTATTTTACGACGAACCGCATCGCATGTTTAAGAAAATTAATATTTTTTTAAAATAAAAAAAATAAAAAAAGAGACTGGCTAAGGATGCAGTCCATCGCTTTTAAAAAAAATCCTAGAAAAGCGACGGATTTAGCGACCCCGTCCATCGCTTTTTTGCAATTTTTTTACAGTAGAAACCTACAATTTCTGTTGCCTACCTGAATTAAGATTCAATATACAAAATCCTCCAAAACTGGTTCAATATACCAGTGCAACACAATCAACAACAGTTAAATCATTCATAATACGTCTTAATAAGCACAATTAAACATAAAGAACATAGAAATTCATAATTTACAAAGTTTTAAATAGTATCAAAGTTCAACAAAAATTCTAACTTGTCCAAAACTAAAATAGAAGGGAATGAAGGGCTATTTTCAACAAAACCATCCGTACTCTCATTGGAATCATCATGGGGTGAGGACCGTTGTCGAGCTAGGCTGAGTACTTATTGCTTGAGTTCAGCATATTCCTGAGTCCTTCGTGCTTCAGATTCTGCCAATGCACACATAAGTTTTTCAACTTTTTGACTCATGATGGCCATCTGAGTCCCGTCAATTGCCTCAGCTTGATGTGACGATCCAATGCCTTGTAAACTTGATTGGAGTCGTCGTATACTATTTTGGGTACCGATTCCATAAATAAGGCCTTTATTGCTCCCTCCTGCAACCTTTCCCATCCAAATTGGATTGGACAACTTAGGGTTTAGCTCGACCGAATCTCCAAGCTCTTTTATATGTCGCTGAAAGTCACGCTACATATTAAAAATAATAATTAGACTCAATGTGTATATTAAAAGTAAGAGTTAGAATCAAAATAAACTATACTTAAAGTTATGTTAAATAACTTACATAGGCTTGTTCGTCCGTTTTCTCCACCCACTGATCCGGATCTGAGTCATTCTTCTTTTTCTTCAGATAATACCTCCTAAAAACTTTATCACATAAAGGAGGCTTCCCCAATTCCTTTTCTTATAATTTAAAATAAAATTAATAAGAATATATTTTCCATAAATTAAAATAATTTAATTAAGAATAATATATTAGTTTAAACCTAAAACTTTAAAAATCTTACCAGCTGCCTCGTAACAGTATCGACACTCTTTGCACCTCCGACGTGCAATGAGCCACCCTTTAGGCTTCCTCTAGCTTTTTTAGCTTGCTTGGAAGCCTTAAATTTATTCGTATGCCAATACCGGAGAAAATCTTGATATACATGCGGAGGTATCCAAGAACATTTTTCTCCATCATCCCTTGCTTTCTTCAGCCAATTAGATAGTCGGGTGCTTGATGTTTTCTCAAATGTGCTAGGAATGAAGGTGTTGTGCTTAGGATACCAAGTACATAAAGTCTAGCAAAAAAGCAAAAGTGTTAAGAAATTCCAATTAAGTACCTAATACTCAAAATATTATGTAATATTATATATACCTTGAATTCATTAAACATCATCTAGTGATTGTTATTTAAAATCTGGCCCCAAGAGGTGTATGGCTCAGAGTATAACCTCCTAACACCCTCCTTAAGAGCATCTGCAGCCGGTTTCAAAGGATACCATCTCCAAGACACATAATAAATATGATATTAGTTCATCTATAATTTGTTAAGGTAGCAAAAATAAATTAATTAAAATAAAAACATACAATGCTCCATCAAACTCAATCATGACTCTCCCACGTTTATCCCTCTGTGCAGGAGCTAAGTTATGCACAACCTGTGCAGGCTCAAATATAGGAGTAGAAGAAGGTGTGGATTGCGATGGAACATGTGTGTGATGCCGAGTCAGTAGTGTAGGATGACGAGCCGGTAGTGCAGGGACATTGTCACCACTGGAAGAATCTCTAAGTCTCAGATTAGATAGATAGGGAGACTGAGAAGTAGGAAATACATCAGTAGGAGATGGAGTAGTCGAAGGTATGGATCGATGAAGTACTAGTGGAATTGTAGGTCGAGGAGCGGTCTGATCATACAATGGGAATCTCGGCTGTGCAGAAGAAGATGTACCCTGTGTTCGACATAGTTGACTATGAAAAGCTAGAGGATCCATAGTCCTAGAAGACACAACATGTCTAGTGCCTGGGGCACCCTGAACATCAGGTGCCGAAGAAATAAAGCCTGGGATATCCTTAGAATCAACCAACTATCTGTTATGCTTCTTTTCTTTTGTCCAACTAGAAGAAGTAATCCCAAGATGATCTCGAGATCTATCACCATCACCCGATGACATCTGAATGTTAAATAACACAAATACAAAATATAAGAAAAATCAAATGAAATAATTTTAATATTAGCAAAATAAATCAACTTATATGGTAGTTATAATCTACCAATCTATTCCACCTCATTTGTTCCATTATTTACTTCATCCTCCTATTCTGATTCCTTATTTGCTTAATTTTCATCATCCTCCCATTCCTCCTCATGCAATAATTCATCATCTTCCTCCTCCGATGATTCATTATCTTCATCTATTTCTTCTTGAAAGTTTAACGCTATTAATTCATCATTAGACACCTCTTCCAGTATGTGTTGAGGAAGTTCTAGTGTGGTCTCCAACTCAACATCAACTTGTTGAACAAGTGCAAGATCATTTTGGTATACAACGTCTTCAACATTCTCAATTTCAATTCTTGCCACTGGCATTGTCTTAATGACAACCCACCAATCAGCCTTATCTCCACGCAATGGATATGGAGCATAGTAGACCTGCTTAGCATTTTGGCCAATAATAAAAGGATCATATTTTTCATATTGTGTGGTGTGCTTAACTTCAGTTATATTATGTTGGTGGTCCAACCTTGTGCCCCTCTGTGATGGGTCAAACCACTTACACCAAAACAATACTATCTTCTTTTTAGGCCAACCTGAATATCGAAGTTCAATAATCTCCTGAATGGCACCATAATATTCAATAGTTTGCCATCACCGTCGACATCACCTTGAATGAAGACAACTCTATTATTGATTTTCTTATATGCAGAAACTTCCTTAGTTTAAAACTTAAAGCCATTACAACAATATTTATTCATTGTCTGAATTTGAGATTCAATCCTAAGTGCGATTTCTCTCACTAAGGGTGAATGCTGATCAGTTGAGTATTCATGAAAAACCTACAAATTGTATCCCAAATAATACAATTTAGTCTTAAATAAATACATCATTCGTAATAATTCAATATGATTAGGCTTTCAAACTTACATCGTCCTTTAACCATTTTGCAAACCTCGTGTATAAGGCTTCATTGCCCCAGGTGTATACGAACAATCTGATATTGATATGTACATTTTTCTTAGTTAGTAAGTACTTATTATTATGTAATTATGACAGTATAATTTATTTAACACTTACTCAAGATATGACTGAATTTTTGGACAGTTAAGTAGAATATGGTTCATAGTCGATTGTCTTTCCTTGGTCGTGAAGCCTCTTTTTCCACGCCTTTTAGATCCTCGGCCATTTTGATTAAAATTTGAAACGGGGGAAATGTCGGATCACTCTCACCTACATCATTCCGATTTGGCCTATTTTACCTACATGACAATTCATCCCCAAAGTAATAAGAGTAAAAGTCACTAGTTTCTCTTCCGATATGACTTGAACAATTGATTCTTCGATTTATCCCCTTTGTTTAATTGTCCTTTTGTAAATTTTAATTTTTTTGTACATACCAATTCAAATGTGTTAGTCATGAAGTTTATTGTTAGTTTATATATTCATTATATTAATTAGTCATAAAAAATACTACCTTCTAAATAGATACATCCACCTTATTTGAACAGGACCTCCAAGGCGGGCTTCTTGTATAAGATGAATTGGAAGATGCTCCATCACATCAAAGAAGCCAGGCGTAAAATTCTTCTCTAGCATTGTAATAATAACAAGAATGGCTTCCTCTATCTTGTATAAACTACTTTGAAGCAATGTTCCAGAACATAAAGCTCTAAAGAAAAGACTTATCTCTGCGACTGGCTTCCATCTCCTCTCAGGCAGGTGGCTAAAAGTGATAGGAAACACAGTTTTCATGAATATATGATAGTCATGAATTTTCATACCTATCAACTTTCCTTCATTCTAGTCTGCCCGCTTACCCAAATTTGAAGCATATCCCTATAGAATCCTCAAATTCTTAACCCACTCATATATTTCACGTTTCTCATCCAAGATGAATGAAAAACTGGCTTTAGGCTTAAGAATTCTACCATTTGGTAGTTCCTACAGCCACAATTCTTTCCTTCTACAATATTCCTTAAAATCCATTCTAGCTCTTGGGTTATCTATTGTCTTGCCTTTAATATTCATCACTATGTTGAATAGGTTATCAAAATAATTTTTCTCAATATGCATCACATTAAGATTATGCCTTAGGAGATTATCCATCCAATATAGCAACTTCCAGAATATGCTTTGTTTGGTCCAATTATGTTCAACACCGTATCAAGGAAGTCTACTAGGTGGAGCAACCAAAACATTAGGTAGTTGAGAAACTCTCTCCCAAATTTTATGCCCTGTCCATGATGGGTGTGGAGGATCCATTTCAAACCCTTTTTTTCTGAATGCATTCTTCATCTTTCTAAAGTCGTTGTTCATTGGCAAGAATTGACGATGATAATCAAACCATAATTTTTTTCTGCTATACTTTAGGATGAAAGCCTTACAACATTGCATGCACTAAGGACAGGAAAGCTTTCCACATTAACCACCACTTCGACTTATGCAGACGTGGTTTCACATATGCAGGAAAATAACTAACAGTCCACATTAAATAAGCATGCATAACAAAATTCTGTTTAGTTGATATGTCATAAGTCAGTACACCTTCAAACCATAACTGCTTAGGCTCATCTATTAATGGTTGTAGAAAGATATCAATCTTACTGTTTGGCTTATGAGGAGCTGGACTAAAACAGCTTAAAAATATGAATGAACTTGTAGTGCACATTTCAAGAGGAAGATTATATGGAGTGAGAAATATGGCCAACAAGAATAAGGCATGGCAGAATTTTAGAATGGTGTGAAACCATCTGTACACAACTCCAATATGACATTCCTAGGCTCTCTAGAAAAGTCAGGATATATAATATAATATCAAAGTGCTTCCATGCTTCTCCGTCAGATGGATGAGACAACACACCCGGTGGCCTTCTATATTGACGGTGCCATGTCATATGTGAGGCAAACCTCATCGATGCATGCAACCTCTTCAGTCTATGAATAATAGGTATATAATGCATCACCTTAATTGGAACCATCTTTCCTGCTGAAGTCCTTTAATAACAAGCATGACCGCAAAACTTACAATTTTTCAAGTCACTATCATTGTTGTAGTACAACATGCAGCCATTAACGCAACAATCAATTTTATCATGTGACAATCCTAACTTGGAAACCAGTTTCTTTGCCTGATAGAACGTCCTGGTATGTCATAGTCAATATTAACTAACTCAGACATAAGATCCACCATTGAGTCCATAGCCCCATTAGAAACATTATAATCCAATTTAATGTTCATTAATCTAACGGTAACAGACAAAGGAAAATGTTGACTCCCCTCACCTAATGATCGACTAGCCACTTCTAATTCTTCATAGAAGCATGTTCCTTCTTCATTAGGAGCTTCATTAAAAAACTGTTCAGCCTCCACTCCCTCTTGAACTCCAAAAATATCATTAATAATTTGATGAACTCTATCATGCCCAAACGTATCATGTTGAAAATTATCCTGTTCAAATCTAATTTGACCTTGTGGTACAATCATATTATATTCATCCATGGGCATCAAATTGTAAAACACACCATCCATTCCATCTACTTCTCCATGATTCACTCATATAAAATATCTAGGCTTAAATCCATTACGATGCAAATGCACCATAACTTCATCTGGCCTAAAAAATATCAGGCACTTACATGAACTGCAACGACACCTAACCATTTGATTTCTCTTAAAAATATCAAGTGTCATTGAATGATCAATGAAACTTCTAACACCATAAAAAATGTATATTTCAACTCACCACCATTTTACAACACATGTCATACATCCACAAACGTTATCCATCTACAAAATATTCACAACCTTAATTAATTAATTCCAACAACAATCATGATATCATACCAAAAAAAAGGATAAGTGTTAACACTAGATGGACACAAATTGATTTTGCAAGAAAATCAATTTTGTCATCAATAGGCTCAAGTAGTGTTGTCACTTGTACCAAACAAACTCATTATGACAATCCAAAAAATATGATAAGTGTCAACACAAGATGGACACAAGTCGATTTTGCAAGAAAATCAATTCTGTCATCAATAGGATCAACTAGTGTTGTCACTTATACCAAACAAACTCATTATGACAATCCAAAAATAAGATAAGGGTCAACACTAGATGGATACAAATTGATTTTGCAAGAAAATAAATTTTGTCATCAATAGGATCAACTAAAGTTGTCACTTATGTCAAACAAATTCAATATGACCAAAAAATATTTAGAAAAGTGAGTGTCAACACTAGATGGACACAAATTAATTTTGCAAGAAAATCAATTTTGTCATCAATAGGATCAACTAGTGTTGTCACTTATGCCAAACAAACTCAATATGACCAAAAAAAATTAGATAAGTATCAACACTAGATGGAAGTAAATTGATTTTCCAAGAAAATCAATTTTGTCATCAATAGGATCAACTACTGTTGTCACTTATGCCAAACAAATTAATTATGACAATCCAAAAATAAGATAAATGTCAACACTAGATGGAAAATTAAGTTCAAGTTAAACACTACTAAGGTTCAAAGTTTAAGTTCAAAATTAAATCTAAGTTATACTTTCAAAGAAAATCCTAAGGTTCAATTTTTATATTATATTCAAATTTAAACTTCACAACTTAAAATTCAAATTCCACGTTTAATCTAAGTTCAACTTTAATACTACTAAAGTCATAGTCTAAATAAATCGTAAATTCAAGTTCAAGTTCTACATTATATACAAGTTCGATATTCACAAATAAAGTTCAAAGTTTAAGTTCAAAATTACATCTAACTTCAACAATAATATAATATTCAGAACTTCAAGTTGAACTAAGTTCTAAAAGCCCAAAGTTCAAGTTCATAATTAAATCTAAGTTCAACTTAAATTAAAAATCCTAAAGTTTCATATTTATACTACATTCAACTTCAAAGTTCACAACTTAAGTTCAAGTTCTAAAATCGTAAATTCAAGTTCTAATGATATTAAATCTAAGTTCTACTTAAATAAAAAATCCCAAAATTCAACTTAAGTACATATCGTATATATAGTTCAAGTTTTAAATTATATCTAATCAAAATTCACAACTTGAAGCTCAAGCTAAGTTCTAAAATCCTAAAGTTCAAGTTCAAAAATAAATCTAAGTTCTTAAATTACTTTTTAAAGTTCAACTTAATAAATACTAAAGAATAAAGTATTACATTATATTCAAGATCAACTTCAATATAACACTTACATACCAACTCCAAAACAATAGCTCAATATCTATACAATGTAACTCAAAAAATCCAATTCAAATTAAAGCCCTAAAATCGTCATTCACTAATTCACAATTAAATATACAAACTGACTATGTAAACAACATTCTAACTTCAACAACAATTTAATTCCAACTAAAAAGTACCTAAATTTACAATCTCATTCAAAAAAGCTCAAATTCAAGCTAAAACCCTAAAATTTGTATTCACTAATTCATACAACATATATAAATAACTATGCTAATACTATCATAACTTCATAGCAATAGTATTCCAACACAAAAATACCCACTTCATAATTTAATTTCAAACACTAAAATTTAAAGTTTAGCCATAAAAGCAAAACAATAATTTCAATCACATATTCACAATGAAATACACAAAATGAATTTTCTAATATCATAATATCAACAAGAAAAGTGAGATACACTAGCTGATAAGTTACAAAAATTTTTTTAAAAAAATTAAAGAACAAAAATGGCTACAAATACTAAAAATGGAGCAAAAGAAAGAAAAAAGTAGTACCTTAGGGGATGGGGAGGAGACACCGGAGCGGCGGTGGTGGCAGCAGCGGTGGGCGACGATGCTAGGGGGAGGGGTGGTGTGAATGTGGGTAGAGGGATTAGGGTATTGGAGAGAAAGAAGGGTTTGGAAAAGGGGAAAATGAATAAAAAACGTGTTTGCTTTTTTTTTTAGGTGAGGGGCGACGAACGACGTCTTTTTTTTTTTGTTTCCCTACATTAAAAAAATATTGGCCATTAATCGAATTTGCGACGGACTGGGCTACGCAGTCCGTCGCAATTTAAAAAAAATTTAAACTAATAAATTTAATTAAAAATACGATAGACAGTACATTTTATCTGTTGCAATTTTAAAAATTAAAAAAAAAACAAATTGCGACGGAACGACGTCGCTTTGATATTAAACAATTATATATTAATAAAAAATAATTTGCAGAAAATTCTACCCAAAAAATCGACGGAATTATAGACATTGTCCGTCTCTTTTAGTTATTTAATGTTTAAAAATAAATAGGAAGGAAAAAGTGACAGATTGCGTCCTTTAGTCCGTTATTTTTTGGAGTGACGCAGTCCGTCGCTTTTTTGTCCGTCTCTTTTTGGCTGTTTTTTAGCTGTGGAAGAAGAAGAAAAAATGAAAAGCTATAATTTGAGACTAAGAAGAGAAATTTAGGAGAAGGTAAGCTCATAAACTTATTGATAGAGTTAATTTGTATTCATGGCTATAAATTGGTGGTTAAGGATTTAAGAAAAATGAAGAGTTAAAGAGATAAGAGATTGTGAAATTCTCATAATTAAAAATAAATCCTTGTATTATCTTCTTCTACAACCGTATTAAAGTTCTTAGGCTAGGTAATTTACTTTGGGTGTTGAAATTTAGTGACAAGGGATGAGTAATTGCACAATAGGACTCATTTTAGATTATCAAATTTTGGATGAATAAGATGGTTAAGATAGCAAAAAAAAATAAAATATTAGATTATTGCACCAATTGGATTACTCATGATTTGGGTATTAAATATATATATCATCAATTGGATAGGAAATGAAAAGTCTAAAAAGGGATTAGAAATTTCTAAAGTTAGTATGAACTTAGTTTAAACAAGAAAGTAACATGAGATATTTATGATATGAGTACGGATTGACCGAAGGAAGTCTTACGTATTGCTTGAGGTGACAAGTTTGGTACTTCTACAAGAGTACTGTTAGTAATATTAATCGAATTTGTATTTTTATAAGTTTCATGATTTTTACATGATTTATAAGGTAAATGTGTTACTGAATGATTTGAATTTGCCTATGGGCCAAGTCCTTTACTTGATTTGATACCGAAATAGCTATTTGATATGATCTTACTTTTACAAGACAAGTATATTTATAATTGAGATTATTACTGTTATTTAAATGATTTTGACATTCATTTGAGATATAAGTACTTTTACATGTGCTTTTATTCAGTTGACATAATATGAATACAAGATTTACATGCCTTATACTGCTTTCAAATAGCTTATATGGTTTATAAAAAAAGTTTTCAATGGGAGTAGACCTTGATGAATCCCATAGCTAATGGAGGGTTCGTTAGACCTGGTGCACCTTGCATTTACTGATTACAGATAGAGCCCTCACTAGTGGGAAGGTAGAACTAGCATGCTGTTATCAATATCCCTCGAGTAGGGATTTATCGATATGAAATTTACAGTTATCGTCTATTCTTTTAAGAAGATAGACATACCAATTACCAATTATTGATTACTGATTACATAATTCATTCTTGGGAACCTCACACACACACACACACACACACACACACGTGCACGTGCGCACACACACATACACACGCACATACATACATACATACATATATATATATATATATATGATTTGATATGAAAGTGTTTTACGGAGTTTATTTCTGAATACCTAAGTTGATTTGCTATATGAGACAACAATATTATTTATGGTTATTGAGTTTTGAAAGAGCATTTGTTACATGATTTTGATTATTATACTAACATATTTTTTAGCTTATATCTTCTTAAAACGATTGTGGTTAAGTGTTATTACTCACTCATCTAGCGTCTTACTCCCCACTATTTTTTTTCCAGAGAATATAAGTGATATTGGCGATGATTTAGTTAACTAAAGGTAGTAAGTTGATTCCATGATGAGCCCTGCTCTTGTTCGTGTGGAAAAAAAGCTTATTTTGTTGTGGACCTTGAAATTTTTAGAGAGTCTCTCCATAGTCATTTCTTTATTTAGCGTCATGGGTATTCTTTTGTTTATACTAGATATGTACCTGAGTTTAAGTTTATTCCTATTGTTGGAGATGAGTTGATATTATTATGTGGAAATTAGATTGGTAATAAATATAGTGACTTGATTTGATTATTTAGTTACTGTGTTGCTGAATTATGAGACAGGTCAAAATTTTGGATCGGCCTAAAAACACGGGAAACTCTGCCCGATTTTCTGTAAAATTCTAGTAAGACTTGCTTTGGGGTTCTTCCCCTTAGCACCGGTCATGATTCTAAATTGGATCGTGACAACAATAGATAATAAATAAATAAATAAATATGTATGAAAGTAGATATTTTCCATTACTAGAGTATAGGTGTATGTTTAAAGCCACGAATAAGTTAATATAATTTACTGATATATAAATATCAAGTATGAAAACTTATTACTTTATTTATATATACGAAACTAAGATGTAAAAAGAAAATAGATAACTAAATAAACAAATAAGATAATAGGTGGAGTGTAAATATATAGACATATATATATATATGTATATGTAGTAAATATAATTTGAGTAAATATTTAGTCAAACGGAGTTTTGTGAAGTTAATAAAAATATTAAAATATTAAGTAAAGGTTGTATCCTTAAATGTATTATTATAAAATAAATATTTGAATGCTGTTTAAAGTGTATGAGAGCTTATAATTTTATTAATGCGTAGTGATAAAATTACAATAGTTATATATTGTAGTGAGAATATGATAGGGTGTAATATTTTATATTTTATCTATAAATAAATAACATTTATAAAAAGGTGGATACAATGATGATGATATAACAACAGCAACAACAACAACAACAACAATAATATGACTTGTATAAAATAATATGCCAAGTGTAGAGAAAACTAAGATAAAATATATACCTTATGTATGTCATATACATATATACCGTGTATTATTGAACCTGTTAAGAAAAATCTAACATCTTGAATTATCATATTAGAAAAACTAGCAAAATACTTGAGCCACATTTATTTACACAAAAAAAAATATAGTAATAACTTATATGAAATTAGTCAAAAGGATCTAAAATGTCCAAATATATTTTATTTTTTGATTTTTTAAAAAACAAATCAATTAAAATGATTTAAAGTAACCCCAATAATAATAATAATACATCATATTCTAAGAAAATTAATTTAAAACCTAAAGTGTTCTAACTATTGGAATTCATTCTATATTATATTAATTTTATGAAATATAAGGCCAACATTCATAATGATATTAGGCCTTGTTAACTACTTTCAAACATCTTTTAAAAGTTTAAGATAAACTTTCTAATAAATTTGTTCTATTCCCAAATAAAAAACTTTTCGTTGTTGATTATAAAAATTGTCTCAAAATTTATAACAGAATATTAGTGTCATTAGTAAATAATACTAGCCCACACAATAATCTGAAAAACATTCCCATATATGAAGTCACATATTAATCAATTAGGATCAAAAGAAATACAATCGCATGGTAACAAGAGTTGTGGAGGTATATCGACTCCTAGTTTACGAAATTTGAGCGCTATGACGATCCTAATAGCTGTTGGCCCAATATTTTGGGCCAAAACAAGCTCCAAAGTAAAACTCAACTATCAAGGGCGTACATGAAACACAGAGAAAAGGAAACAATGATTAGAAATAGACAGAATAAAGCGATAATGTGAAAAGGAAACAACTGAGATATGATTCTAAATTGAATAAAGTAGACTTAGGCATTTTATCTTAGACTGATTCGTTGCCAGCATCACCCAACTAAGATTTAAGGAGGAAAACTTCTAATGGTGAGATATGATGTGCTGTCAAAATACAGCACATTCGATACCTAAAACAAACGATTTTGTGAGTTCTTAGTACGACTTTTTATGATTTTTATCTGTTTTTGTGTTCTTGCAGAAAAGTTAAGTTGACATAATTTTGGAGAAAATTCACAGATTTTACTGAATCATAGGATATACGAGCTTACTTACGAGTCGTAGCCCAAGCTACAAATCGTAGGGTGTGTCGTAGCAAGAACCAGAGATGAAAAATCCAGAAATCTGCTAAGTGGAGGTCAACACTATGAGGCCATCCTACGAGTCGTAAGTTGCACTATGACTCGTATAGGTAGACTCGTAGTAAGAATCAGAGAGCAGAAGTGTTGGACAAAAAATTGAAGTCCAAGACTACGAGAGGAACACACGAGTCGTATCTCAAGCAATGACTCATACCTGTGGGCCCTACTACTTCAGTCCAAGATGCCAAGAACCTATACGAGATCCCCACTATGACTCACAGGTCACCCTACCAGTCGTACCTGCAGGGCTTACCAGTTGCCAGCTGTCTGTTCTGCATTATTTTTAGGGTTTTTTTTGTAAACACTAAAAATATAATTTAGTTCAATTATTATAGGGAGATTCCAAATTTTAGAAGGGAGAACTTGCCTTTGAATATTCTCTCAAGAATATATTAGGGTTTTAAATTACTTTATCATTTTCTCTTGGAAAACCCATTTTGGGGATTGCAAATCTTGCTTTGTATTCACTGTTGATCAATCAAGCTTTTAGGTTTGCAACTTGTGGTGCTGACATTCTTCAGTGCTTTTGGTAAAACTCTCATTTATGACTTGTAACACCTCACACCTTACAATACTAGTACAATTCAAATGAAACATGACATGCAATGGACAAATTGATGCTAAATTTTAAAAGTGCTTGAATCTCGTGTTAATGGGCTATATGTGTGTCTAACGCTTAAAGGGGTCAAGGGTATA
>JAPFFP010111949.1:0-18542 GCA_026153255.1 Solanum medicagineum | reverse complement strand
TAGGTCATTTCAACGTCTTTAGATAGCATAAAAAGTCACAAAAGACCCTTAGGAGAACCCATAATTACGAAAATGTCATTGATGAAATGAGTAGAGAAAATGTTGCTTGGGTCCTCAGGGGTGGGTATTCGTTCCATGTAAGGGTATATGTGAAATTACCCCAAAAGTGCCCGAAAATATACCTCAAAAATTTTCCTAATCGTAATTTTCATATAACTCAAAATTCATGCGTGATATCAAAAATTTGACTCCACATTCTTGATCAGGGGGCAAAATTGAGTAAGAAACGAGGTCTAAACCAGATTTTAGAGCGACCGAATCACAATTTCAATTTTCCAAGAATGCAATTTCCAGTGGCACAATGCGCCTTGGGCGCGCCCCGGTGTTATTTTTGCCTAGCTTTTGTTACTCGGTCCAAGGCTTTTGGGTCTTCGACCTAAGTCTTCCCATGTGTGATAATGCCTATACTTATCCATATTTCACCTTCATATCATACAAGTCATTCTTCAATACTCTCTCAAACACTTAGACAAGTATTTCACCCAAAATTCAAGTGCCAAATCTCTTTCTGGATTTTAAAAATTTCAAATTCAAGCTTCAAGTTCTCATCTCAATCTTCATCAAGGAATTCTCTGAAGTCAAGATATGTGGGTTTCAACCATTAAACTCTTTCATCCATGGTGCCCAAGCTTCCATTTTACCTAAATTACATATTTCTAAGATGAATTTACTTATGGGTATTCTGTTATGAATTTGACTATGAACTATGTTGGGTTTTTGTAAAAGTGTGGTTGTTTAAGTATGTTTTGAGCTATGAATCTTTGATATATCTTGAGATTTGATGATGGTTTTTATGTATATTGCATAAGGGTATTACCAAGTGTAAGTAGGTGGTTTTACATTGAATTTACTTACATGATTCACTCTTGAATTGCATGGTTTTACACTAGCATTACACACTCACCAAGTGTTTGATAAATTATCCGGTTAATGTATCTTGAGTTGTTCAAGGCCTAATGCATGGCGTATGAGTTAAGTGACTTTATGATGAAGAAAGGATGATATGTATGTGTGGATTTCATGAAAATCATCTATAGTGTTGTGAGTTTACCATAGCCAATCACCTCAGATGGGGATGGTAAACCATCAACCAATTGAGGGGTTGATACCTTAATCACTTCCGGTGGAGGGTGGTCATGTCCATCAACCAATTGAGCGATTGATACCTCAATCGCCTCGGATGGGGGTGGTAAGCCATCAACCAATCGAGGGGTTGATACCTCAATCACTTCCGTTGGAGGGTGGTCATGTCTATCAACCAATTGAGGAGTTGATACCTCAATCGCCTCGGATAGGGGTGGTAAGCCATCAACCAATTTAGGGGTTGATTCCTCAATCACTTCTAAGGAGTGGTCTACCTTATATTCCAAGTAATAAGTTGCTTGGTCTATGATGATGGTCTATTCCTACACATGTAATATGTTCTATATATAAGCATGTTTACTTCAAGTATCATTCATGCATGCCATATTGTTATATGCTCATCTATTGTCTAACTATGCATTTCAATTACGTTGCCTATCTATTGTTGCATTGTATCCTAGATACTTAGTAGATTCAAACGTACTAACGCATACTCTATACCTACATGATGATACCATGTAGAAACTGGAGCCCCACTTGATCATCATCCTCCTCCACATGGCTAGTGTGATATCTCTCAAAGAAAGTTGGTGAGTCCTCAACTTCGAGGACATACTTCTCTTGATTTTATGCTATGTATAGACTTTCTTTTCTTTATTGTATGCTTTGACTACGAGGGTGAGCCCGGTTGCTTGTCTTGGCCCCGCTAAGTTCTATGTTTAGAGGTGTTGTTGGACAAGTTATGTAATGATGTTATGAGCTTTGACTCTTTTGATGTTTTATGATATGAAGATGTCCCTTAGCCCAGTGTTCCCATTTTACTATCTCTTATTATTATTTTATTGCTTCCGCGACCAAGGATGGGTAATGATATGTTAAGAGGCTTGATTGGGGTCCCTTCGGGTTCCCCATTCGTCGTGTCATGTCTAGGCCCTAGGCTTGGGTCGTGACAATATGGACCATATACTTCTTCCATGATCCAACACTTAGAAAAATTCTTCCTGATGAAGGTTCAAGATGGTAATTCCATACTTTAAGATACACCATAAAGCATAGAGAGTCACAGAGAGAAAAAATACATTGAGTAATTTTCTATGAGGTATACCATAGACTATATAAGAAAAATTAGTCTGTGAAGAAAAAATAAAGTGTGAGCGATATTTTTAGTAAAGGTGAAAATCAAAAGAGAGTATTTCTTTTATGTATGTAAAAGTTTTTTTCGAGTATTGTACCTATGTCTACACAATATAAAAATTTCTTACCTTAGTGATATCAGTTGCTCCTCTTCGCCCGTGGTTTTTCCCTTATTTAAAAAGATTTCCACGTAAAGTTCTTGATATCATTATGTTTCTCATTTTATTCCTATTATTTTGATTATATGCTTTTTGTGTTTGTCCGCTTTTTCCCAACAAGTAAATGTTTGTGATCACTTTATAAATAATTACAAATTTAAAAAAAATTATGAATCGTGGTGTTTGTTTATTATATATATATAAAATTATCAATGATGCAAATTTTCTACCAGTGCACAAGGAACTTGAGATGAGTAATGTATTCATCAAACACTTTTTCTCAAATTAACTTTTATTAATTTATAAAATTGATGTATAACATAATTAGTTTTTTCTTTGCTTTACTGTTTTACTATTTAGTGGGTGTTTTTAATCTCAGTATCACATAATTTTAACTTTTGATATCTATGATGAAATTTAATATTTCTCTTTAATTGTAATGATGGTCAGTTATCAATTTCCTCTTCTAAGTATGTTTTTCTTAAATTTTTTACTATTTTTTAAAATGTTTGTACTTAATAGTATAACATACATACAAAAATTTATTTATTTTTTATATATATTCATTATCAATTAACGCGAAAGGTATAAATGATCCAAGCAATTTTCGCCTTTGATGATGTGTTGCTCTTGTTTTCTGAAATTTTCGTTCCTCATTTAACTAGATCTTCTTCTTTGATGTAAGAGATATCCTTGAGATTTGATTGTACTGTATTTTTAAGAATTTGACTCCTGGTTTTACTCTAGTGTCGGCAAAATGAACTAATATTTTGGTAATCCGCTCATATTTTAGTAGTTTGGATAGTTACTTTTTTACATAGGTAAAATATGGGTTTAAACCCATATTCAACCCATAGAAATATGGATATTCATGAGTAAAATATGTGTAGACTATGATTTAATCAAATGAGTTAAATTTCTAATCTCTTCTCACTCAAAATTCATTATGTTTTCTATTTTTTTTTTTTTTTTTGTATGTTTTATTGACTTAAATATTTTGAAAATATAAATTTATAAACTTATTTTCTTCAAAATTTAAGAAAAATAATTTACCTCTAAAAGGTAGGAAAATATTTGTCAAAACTCTCCTCAAATTGCAAATTACAATTTTTTCAGTACTCTACCCAATAACATTATCCCTCCGCAAGCCCTCAACCCCCACCCTTCCACCCCCAAAGAAAATCAATTTTTTTATAAAATCTTTTTTCTTTATAAAAAAAATCAAATTTTATCATAAAAATTGTAAATCTGGTTGAAAAACTTACTACGGTTAGAAACCAACAGAATGAGTCACTACAAATTAAGGTTATAACCTATAAGCATGAAATCAATATGAGAAAAATTGAAAGTTAAATTTTAAAAAAATTCACATTTTAAAAATTACTTTCTTATCCCAATCCAACACTTGACCCCCTCTCAGTTCGAGTGTCGGAATTGGATTTCGAGTCGAAAGTTGTACGTCAGGTCTCATTAAAAGTTGGGTCGTATGATTAATTTCAAATCGGGATCGAATCCCAATTTAAAAGTCAAATCTCGCATTGGGTGTCGAATTTAACTTTATGATACAATATAATTAAATAAAATATTTTTAATGTTTTTCTTCCAAAAATAAAGTAAATTATTTTACCAAATTGAATTTTTAAAGTAGAGTACTATTTGCTCACTAAAATATGGGTAAACTAGTATTTTACCCAATTCTTTTCTTACCCAATTCATTTTTACCCATTTAATATATGGGCGGATTTGAATTATTAGTCATTTTATATTAACCCATTTTCAACCCACCCAAATTTGATCTAACATGCTCATTTGCCACCACTATTTTACTCTATGATTTATCTGATTTTATATCTTGCTGAGCTTGTGACGGAGAAGGTTCTTCTCCATTTTCCCCAAGTTCCTATCTTGATGATAGTTAAATGTAACAGTTAAAGATGTAATTAGCTTGGGGAAAATGGAGAGAGGCATCTCCCTTGATATATTTTTCTTTTTGATGATTCAAGTCCCTCAGTCATCATTAAAATCTAAATACCAATGCGTACACATGCAAAGCCGCTTGTTATTTTCCCTTATAAATGGTGTGAGAGCTGGTTGTGATAGCTTGAAACTGAGAAGAGAGGAAGCTTCTGAATGTCCTTGGTTGAATAGTTGTCATCGCCTCACCATGTTTCTAGGTTTCTGTATATGTTAGAAGACGCTTTGCTTAACATAAACTTTCCATCAATTTTTACTTTAGGACTTGCAACTTTTCTCAGTAAACCAATAAACTGCAGTTTCAATTTGGACTTTAAACTCCATCTCATATTTTGGATTCTAGACATCTCTTTGTTAGAATTAACCTTGTTGACAGTAAGTTTGTTACAACTATTGGCTTTATCATTTTCAACTTTCTCTGAGTGCTGGATGAAACATAACTCTATGGTCACATTTAAACATATATGTTTTCTTCTAAGTTATGATTTTTTTGCTTGTACATTATGTCCGTTATTCACTTCAAACATGAAAAGGAGTTCTGGTTCAAACAAGTTTTTCAAGTAAAGAATATTTTTCACACAGAACTCTTAAACTTCTTTTTTTCCATGTAAAGTATATATGTTCAAAAACAACTTCAACTTTTAAACATTCTTTTTGCGAATGAAACTGCATATACCTTATTTTCTTTTTGTAAATATATATCACTCAAGTCTCATCAAATGCCTACCCCATCTAGGAATGAAAAATCATACTTCCATAAAGTTTGATTATTTTCTAAAATAAGGTGTCTGATGCTTGAGTAATGAATCGAAAATTAGGTATGGTATAGTATCATAAAGGGAACAAGGGAGTAAGTAGTCATACAGTGAAAATATTGACAACTACCAAAAATGCATACCTTATTCTACCTTATAATAAGTAAAGGTTTGTAGTAGTACTAAGGGTAATTTAGTAATTTCGCACATATGTATCAGGATTAACACCTGCCCCTATGCACGTTGACTAATGACAAGTGTATGATATTATATTTTGTTTGCTTTCTTACAAATCCTGTGTAACTTCATGCTCTACATGAAATTTTCGTTTATCTTGTATCTTTTGCATTTTACATTTTATGCCTGCTCTCTTTCTTTCTTAGACTGGTGAGCTCTTCATCCACTTCTCTTTTTAAATTTAATTTGTGTTCTTAATTCTTCAAACTCTTTATTTTTTTGGTTCTCCAATCTCATATTTGTTGCTACCTATTTTCTGTAGCACTACTTAAAGAGAGAGGAGTACTGTTCAAAAGAGAGAACGAGCAATTTTCTATCGAGGTTTACACTCATTTATTTATTTCTTGATTTTTTCTTTCAGATGTTATACATTGATATTGTCTTTCTTTTTTATTTTTATCTTAGTATATTCATAGGTAATTTTGGTCAATTTAGATTTTGATTTTGTTAATTTGCATGAAAATTTTGTCTTTCTAATAGTGGGTACTCAATTTTCTTTGTCAATGTAATGCGTGTCCAAGGAGATTCTAAAATTGTAGCTTCTTTGTGACTTCAAATTACTTCTCACTGGAACTCACATGCATTTGGACAATGATATTCAATTTGCGCATTTATGCATTGAAGGTGTTCGATAATATGTCAAAACCAACTAATTGGAGAAATGACCGATATTATTGGAAAGAATAAAAGGGAACCCAATGTGTTCAGTCCACATGAGGAGTGGCGAAGAACCCATTGAAACATGTTGTGAAGATGAAACGAAAGGTTGAACTAATCAATTCACATGAGCAGTGGCGAAAAACCCATTGAAACATGAAAGCCACAAAGGTTTAAATTGAAGAATTGAACTCAACATCATCAAAGAATAGGAGAGACAGAGAAAAAAAGGTGGATGAGAGAGGCTGAACCGAGTCAAAAGGAGAAAAGTGAAACGGCATGCATAAATTAGGGGTTAAACCACGTGGAGCACGTTAATAGGTAGTAGGGGACAATGCAAAGAAAAGCTTGCCACGGCTGAGTTTTTGTTAGCTTTTGTGATGTTCCATGATGAGGCATGTAAGTGAATTCTTTTACGTTTATATTTATTCTTGAATCTAGGCTAAATTAGTATATCTTGAAAATGATAACATGCTCTTTTTTTGTTTGTTTGATAAATGGAGTTCCATGACAACACAGGTGGTGCGTCTTACCTTTTCCATAGTAGAAACTTGAAAAGAGATGGATAGTGCAAGGAGAGAAATGATTTCTTCAAGGATGTCAGGAAGTTGCTAAAAATATATCACGAAAGTCGAGACATTTTTCAGCGTGTTTTCTTTGAATAGAAGAGGAAAATTTGGTATGATAAGACAATGTCTGGTTTTTAACTTTCAATTTCCTTAAAAGATATCGTAACTCTTTCATCACACTCTTTTTATGAAAATTATTTTTGTGGGGAAGTTTTCAAATTGTTTTCCAACAACTTTCGTCTTACTAAAGTTAGAGCGTATGGGGAAAAGTTAAATTTCCAGCACTTCCCTTTTTTAGTCTTGTTAACTATCAATTCCCATGCTGGATGATGGAAGAATTATTGTTTTCCATATATATACTTACGAAATCCTACCCTTGTGAGCTAGCTTTTGGTGTTAAGAAATTGCCAAAGTTCATTTTCTTCACATGTTTATCAATGCTTCAATGTTCAGTCCTGAGTGTGGGAAAGTGTCAAATCTGAGATTGGTTGAGGAGATGGATTGTGGTTCCTTTTATGGTTCTGAGCAATACTCTCCTCCGATCATGAGCTAGGTTTTCGAGTTAAGTTAGGGCTTAAGCTAGTCACCAAGGTTCATTCTTCCCACCAGATGATTTCTTAAAGAAAGTGGCAATATGTTGAGTTGGAAAGGAGAAATATTTCATCAAGTTTCATGGATTCGATTTAACATGTTCTATGAAGACTGGGGAGGGCTAGCCGGCTGGGCATCATGTTTGCATTTTGAGATATTTTTTTGTTCAAAATTGTAGAGGAGGAAGTTATCTGACATGCTTAGTCGCCAGTGGAGTGAGGATGACCTGACATGCTTCTATCAAGCATACCGTAACTATGGCAAACATTGGAAAAAGGTCAGTCCAAATTCAAAGTATATCCATTAATTGAAGTTTCTTGAATATACCTGTTCATTATCTCCAATGCCTTGCCTCTAAGAGCTGCTTTTTGCTTATTGCAGGTTGCATCTACAGTAAAATCCCAAACTGTAGAAATGGTGAAAGTTCTTTACAACATTTACTACACTCTGTTCATTTCTTCTTCATTTTTTCCTATTGTCCTAAATCTATTTCTTTCTAAAATTCACTTGGTATGTCATTTGGTACAACTTGTGGTATTTCTGATAACAAAGTATGCTGCAATTAATTCCACAAAGAAAAAACAATAGTTGATCATTGAACTTCTTTGCTAAAGTGAATGAGTTTGGGAGCTGAAGTTGACGTGAGCCACCCAACTTATTGTAAGTTAGTTTGTTGGGGTCTGCTGCGAAAGATAATGTTTCATGTGTGTGCTAGCTGTTCTAATTAATTAATTTCAATTGTACATTTGGTATATTTGTAGTATCTTATCTAACTTCCGGATCCCATCAGAACTCCGAAGTTAAGCGTGCTTGGGCGAGAGTAGTACTAAGATGGATGACCCCCTAGGAAGTCCTCGTGTTGCATCCCTCTTTTTTTGCGGAAATTTCGTCGTCTATTCGGCGAATGATTATTTTTTTTGGCAGTCGGGTCTTTTTATTGGACAAAGACGTCATTAGGGACGGCTGGCACATGGAGACTAGGGCGGTAGTGTGCAGGCTAGGGCGTGGGGGGGAGGAATGAGGTTTAGTAGAATTAAGAGTGCTAGGAATGATGGATGCGATCGCTCTTTTTCTTTTTCAGATTATACCTATATTTAGATGAAAACTGTGCTCACCAGCGACGGTGCTTGAATCCACTTATATTAACATTGTAGAATCACTTTTTCTATTGATTAAAAAATTTATCACGCCATCCAATATGAGTAATTTTGCAAATTGTGTATTTATAGCATGTTTCCAAATGTAATAGTTATAGTTTTGGTCTCCATATATATACTGTTTCTTTCACTTTGTTAAAGTAATTCTTCCTTAACAATTAAAATAAATAAGAAAGTAGCTTCGGTAAGTCAGGCGACTTTTGCATAACAACATTGAAAAAGGCCTGTGCTTAGCACGGGCACAAGCCATCTAGTATATACATTATACAGAATACTTATTATGTACATTCTTATAAATAAGCTTTCTAGTTTTCATCTATACACTGTGTGTGTTGCACGTGTATCCCATGCTAAATAGTATAAATACTTTAAAAAGTTCAAGATTTTGAATTTAATTTTTTAGATTTTTTAGAGAAAAGTAGCCACCGAGGTAACCTTTAGTGAATGTCAAGGTGATTGGTGCTGGAGTGGAGAAGCTCAGGCAAAGTGAAAACTAAGAAGATTTGTCTATACGAAGCTATTGGAACTTGGAATGTATGGATGAGGATGAAAATGAAGGCTTAAGGATATCTATAAGATGGCGAAGATAGAAGGGAAGACGGCAGTGACGAGTGCTAAGACAGTAGCTTTTGAGCACTTGTATGTTGAGTTAGGTGAAAAAGGCGAGGACAACAGATTTTATAGGCTCACGAAGGAGAGAGGGAGAAAACTTCGCGATTTGGACCAAGTGAAGTGCATTAAGGATGAGAAGGGTGAGATGTTGGTGGATGAGACTTCCATTATGCTAAGGTGGTAAGCTTACTTTCATAAATTCTTAAATGAAAAAGGAGACAGAGATATTGAGTTTGGTGATTTGACGCACTCCGATAGTCATCAAGACTTTTGTAATTGCAAGCATTTCAGAGCTGAGGAAGTTAGACTGCTATTAGTAAGATGAGTAAAGGGAGAGCGATTGGATCCGCTGAGATTCTAGTGGAATTTTGGAAGAAAATGGTCAAGGGTGGTATTGATGGTTGACTAGGTTGTTTAATGCTATTATGAAGACTTCTAAGATGTCTGATGGATGGAGAAGGAGTACAATGGTTCCATCGTACAAAAACAAGGGTGATATTCAAAACTATAATAATTACAAGGGTATCAAGTTTTTAAGCCACACTATGAAGGTCTGTGAGAGAGTGGTGAATATAAGAGTGAGAAAAGAAGTGTCTATAACATTATTTCGTCATGTACAACAAACATGAGTAGTTAAATCCACAACTAGAGTTGTGGAAACCATGAAGAACTAACAAAGTAAAAATCAGATAATTCGTAATTCTTGAAAAGTGTGCATGTGTGTATTAATTATCCTTCGATTTGAATGCTTTTTAAAGGTGGTCAATGTTAGAACTCGTCTAATTCTTACTTACTGGATCAAAGGGGTAATGAATGGAATAAGGGATAATTAACAAGATTTGATGTGACTACTCTCATCTAATCAACCTAAATAGATCAAGGGATGGTAGTACTGGGACAAAGATAAGGGTTGATAATGCAACACCGCAGGGATGGATCAAATCACGTGGTGATATTTGTTTAACACTTGGATCAAAGGGCTAGACATAACTTACAATTTCTACATGCTACATACTAAAAAAGGTTACGATTGTTTAACTCTACTGAGTCGGGAATTCATAGGGAACACAATATCCTAGTTACTTCTCTCACTGATTTCATAACACTTGCATTTGACGATTTGATTCTAGTTTAGGTTTATGTCTTACACTTTACAAACCTCCTCTCCCCCCCCCCCCCCCCCCCACCTTCAAAAAATAAGTAAATTAATTCAATCTAATTGCTCGTAATTATTCCAAGCCTAGACCTTATTTCCTGTTGGATCAACCCAAACCATTGTTAGATTCTATATTTTGACAACGACAGCTTATACCTTGCATTAGAGGTGTAGTCTAGGCGTGATAATGCAGTAACTTGCAAACTTATTTGGGTCAAACAGTTATTGAGGGAACTAAAATTTGACAAGTTGACTAGATGAAACTTGTGTGTGACAATCAAGCAACCCTTCATATTGCATCAAATCCAATGTTTAATGAAAGGACCAAGCATATTGAGATTGATTGTCACTATGTCAGAGAAAAGATACCCTCAAAAGATAAATGTTACAAAGTTTGTGAAGTCAAGTGATCAGCTTGGAGATATCTTCACCAAGTCCCTCACTACATATCAATTATATATGTAACAAGCTAGGTGCTTATGATTTGTATGCACCAGCTTGAGGGAGAATAGGAGTAGGAATATATAGTCCTATTTAAAATTGAAACAGTATGTTGTTTCCTAGTTGGACTTGGATTATATTATAGTATCTATAAATAGGATCTTTATGTAGTAATGTAGATACACAAGTCAATATGTTTCAGAATTTCTCACAATAACTAATCGACAAATGAGCTACAGTTATACTGATCAAAGTTGTAGCCTGCAGAGAATAGATACACGAAGAGAGAGTGCCAACAATCCCAACTACGTGATATCACCCACCAAAAATTTCCAGCAGCTTAGTGCAAAAATCTAAATAGCTGACGAAGTGCTTCTTTTTCTGCCAAAAGACAGAAGAAAAATGCTACAAGTACAGATGAAGGATAAAATTTAGGACATCATCACATTCGAAAGTAAGTGATCATTTAATTTATGTCATAACTACTCTGTATTATTTGATGTTTTTGGAAGTGCTCTTCATTTGCCCCCAACTTTGACTTGCAGAACCCATTGGACTTTACCTTCTGGCAAAGGAATGGACCTTGGCATCCGCAATGGTACTTCAAACTCACCCATCACGTGCAAAGGTGTATCCAGAACTAAATGTTCAGGTTCAATACGAACAGAGATCTGTCTCGCCACCTGATAAAGAAGAAAAATTTTGGCAGCATGAGACTAGCATTACATTTTGAGCATTACCTTAATATAACTGAGTAGCAGAAAACAAAAAAGATAAAACAAAAATAACGAGGTTTTGAAAACAACTCAGGTATCTTCACTTGTATATTTCTGTACTTCTATCAATGATGGAAATTAAAGACAGTGACATAAGGCTCCCCTCCTAAGGGCTTTGCATAAAAGAAGGGAACCCACTACAAGGAGATGTCAAATTCTCCTCTCCTTTTTTTGTCTTTGGTGAGGAAGTGGGAGAAGTGCCACTCATATATCACAAAATATCCTATCAGATGCATTTCAAGGTCGGAGATAGTACTTTTACAGAAACCAACAACAACATTGGTTAAGTTGTTATCATCAAGTTACTAAACAAGTCAGGTGTCTAAAAGTCATAAGAGTTTGTAGATTTCATCCAGTAGATGGTGAACTCGTGGAAAAGCTTGCCAAAAGGAAATCATACCGATGCTAAACCATAACATCCCTAGCAATATGTGCTCGTAATCATTTAAAATTTATTAAATATAAATTTTAAAATGATTCGAACTACATCAAATTCATGAATATATTAGCCCAGATAAATGTTATGAACTAATATGGGTTAATTATTTAAGTCTAATAAATACGGATTTAATTAAAATCCAAGCTAATTGATTTGGGCTACAATAAATGAGCCCAATTTAATAAGTCCAATATTATTTCATCCTAGAGGCCCATCTTGGCGCCACATGTCAAATGATGTGGTATGCCTAATCAAACAAAGAAGCCAATACGATTATGCCATGTGCCAAAATGACAAGCCTATTTCATTAAAGCTCAATAACCCTGTCACTTAAATCTGATTGGCTAAAGGAAAATTTTTCCTATTATAATTCCTCTATTCTACAACTATAAATAGAAGTTCTCATAATTCAAAGGAATATCAATAATTCTAACAAAAAGCTAGAGAAAGCTCGTGGATCAAATGCCACAAATTTCTCTACAAGTTCAAGAATTCAAACACTAAAGCATTCAAGTGCAAGCCCTTGAATTCAAAATCAAACTCGAGAACAAAATCAGGATCAAACTCAAGAACAAATTCAAAGTTCAATAACAAATTTCAAATTCAAGATCAAGCTCAAGAGCCCTTGAATTTATAGTTGAAAAGGCAAATCAGAGGATTCATAGAGATTGTAACACTCACATATCGAAATCAAATAGTACAATTGTTGCGACATTTTCGTTCTTGATTATTATTTTCTCAACACGAATTTTATCGTCTACAAATTCTGGCACACCCAATGGGACAAGCTCTACCTCTCATCTCAACTTTTCAAGCATCAAAGAATATTCAAATGGCTTCCAAGAAGATCCAACTCCCAATCAACTTTTTCTAAGGCTGCTAACTCCAAGTTCTCTGCTGAAGTAGAGGGAATTCTTAGTGTTACCGTTGGAAGTTTTGGAGGTGTTATGAGGAGCAAGGCCACCGTGCTAGGACAACAAACACTTGAAATATCGTCCAGATCAATTTCTATTTTTGGATCTTCAACTCCAAAAGCAGCAAGATCCTCCACAAATGTTTTAGACAGAGGAAGTCATATTGCTGAAAGTATTGAAAGGGCTTTAGCTTCGCTTGAGCTTCCGACATCCGAGAACTCCACCATACAAAGAAAGACTTGCATGATGTAAGCCCTTTGAAGATCGACTTACACAAGAACTCATGCTACTCTCTGACATCACCAATGGTCATGCAAGCAATGGTAACTGATGCTTCATCTATGGAGGAGCAACAAGCAAGCTTGACTAAAGCAATTGTGCAAGAACAAAATGCTAAGCTTTTCAAGCTGACAAATAAGATGGATAACATGATTGAGAGCAGATCAAATCAAGCACCTATGAAGCTTCCTAAAATTCAAGACAAAGGAGAGTCTTATAACAACAACATACCCAATAGAATCCCAAAAGTGAGGTCTAGGAAAGGTAAAATGTACGCAGACCTTACCACTACCTCATAGAGGTAGAGAGGCTTGTTTCCAGGGAACCCTCGTCTCAAAGACCCACAAGGAAAGTCTTGCATAAAGCAAACTAAGACCAAAGAGATTCATCTCTCCACTGAAGGTTGGATTCCTATTGATCAATTGAAAGACATAATCATAGAGACTATCGAAGATAAATCCCAATCCTCATCTAAATTTTCCCTCACGTATGTAGAGTCATACACACAGAGGATTGATAATTTGGAGATGCCTGAATGCCCTTCAACAATTTGATGGCAAAGGAAATCCAAAAGAACAAATAACGGACTTTATTGAAACTTGCAATGATGTTGGAATGTATGGTGATTATCTCGTCAAATAATTCGTTCGATCTCTCAAAGGAAATGTCTTTGATTGGTATACAAATCTAAAACCTAGTTCTATAGATTGTTGGGAACAGTTAGAGCAAGAAGCAAGAGTTCCTCAATCGTTTTTATAGCACAAGACATGCCGTTAGTATGATTGAACTTACAAAGGCTCGTCAACGTGACGATGAGCTAGTTGTTGACTTTATCAATCGCTGGAGAAATTTGAGCCTCAACTGCGAAGATCGCCTTAGTGAAACTTCTAGCATTAAAATGTGCATCCAAGGCATGATATGGAACTTCACTATATCTTGCAACGATTAAAGCCTAATACATTTGAAGAGTTGGCAATTCGTGCGCATGACATGAAATTAAGCATGACTATAAGAAGATATCAACGGTCTCTTGTCTATGGGACTCACAAAGATGAAGATATAGAAGAACTCCAAAAGTGGGGGCAAGTCTGCTGTTTGAAAACGACTTTGAAGAGTCTATGGACCTCACGAAGATGAAGATATAGGAGAACTCCAAAAGTAGGGGCAACTCTGCATTTGAAAACGACTTTGAAGAGTCTATGTATGTCTCGACGCTCCTTAACGAATGAGGATAAACTACAGTTAAACACTCCTCATCACATGAGCTTAAACTGCAAGTTATAATAATCCCAAACGCACGAGCCTAAACTGTATGTCACAAAGCTTTTCAAATTTGAGCCAAATTTTAAAGTTAGGAAGCTTTTCAAATTTGAGCTAAACTCTAAGTCAGAAAGCTTATCAAATTTGCGCTAACCTTCATATTGTGAAGCTCTTTAATTTTGAGTTTACCCTCTAAATTGAAAGATCATCAAATTATGAGTGAAATTTTTAAATCATGAAGCTCTTCAAATTTGAGTTAAATCTTCAAGTCACAGAGCTCCTCAAATTCGAGCAAAATCTTCCAATTCAAGCAAACTCTTCAAGTCAAAATGCTCCTTAATGCACGAGTCTAAAATGCATCTCATCAAATTTGAGCTATGACTCAAGTTCCAAAGCTCCTTAAATCCAAGCTAAGTTTTAAGTTTTGATGCTCCTCAAATTCGAGCAAAGTCTTCAAGTTTCAAAGCTCACCAAATTTGAGCAAAATCTTCATGTCAAGATACTTATGGCCCGTAAGAGTATAATTGTGTACGGCACCCTTAAAAAAATGTCCGCTAGGTTGAAAATCTCGAAAGAGGCTGCCTAGGCGAAAGTTAGGACACCAAAAAATGTCCGCTAGGTTGAAAATCTAGAAAGGGGCGACCTAGGCAAAATTAGGGCAAATAAAAAAAACATTCCCTTATAACTATGTTGTGATTGATCCTCTTCACTGAGTGTCAAAAACTATATGTTCCTACCTGATTCCTTACCGGGGCAAACCCCTATGGAATGTGAGCTTCTTCAATAGCATGCTTAAGGTCTTCAAATTTGGGAAAGTTTGCAAGTTGAGGTTATCAAATTCGGTCAAATATGCAAGTTGAAATTGTCAAATCCTCCAAATAAGCAAATCAAAGTCTTCAAAGACTTCACAGTCTTCAAAGACTTCAAGTATGCACGGTGAAGTCTTTGGATTCTTCAAGAGTGCAAGTTTAAGTCTCAAATTCTTCGAGTTTGCAAGTTAAAGTGTTCAAATAACCAAGTATGCATATTGAAGTCTTTAAATCCTTCAAATTTGTGTTAAAGTTGAAGTTTCAAATCCACCATAAATCTGCAAGTCTAATTCTTTAAAGTTGTCACATTTGAAAGTTGAAGCCTTCAAGCCTTGACCTTTAGAATTACATCTCTTCAGGCGGGAATGATCTTTGCATCGTGAGGATTCCCTTAAATAGCATTCTTAGGATAAAAATGAGTATCCATCCCTTTATGCCGTAAGAAAATCTCTAAATTGTCATGCCTTAAGGTGGACAAAATTTGTCCATATGCAACTTAAGCTGGCCTTTCACGGATTTATTCTTAAAAGGATATCTAAATTTTCAAGCCTTCAGGTGGACAAAATTTGTCCTTTTGCACCTTAAGCTGACGATGAAGCAGACATTGAAGTGAAGCTTGCCACTCAACCTATCCCTAAGAGAGAAAGCTTTAAGCATCTTAAATCCATCATCCAGAGGAGTGGCGATATCGACGATGATGTTACACATAGTATTGGAGCAGCATGGACGAAATGGAGACTTGCCTTAGGAGTATTGTGTGATAAAAAGATTATCACCTAAGCTTAAAGGCAAGTTTTACAAAATAGTAGTTAGACCATCTTTGCTATATGGGTGGAGTGTTGGCCAGTTAAAAATTCACATGTTCAGAAGATGCAGGTTGCGGAAATTAGGATGTTGAAATGGGTGTGTGGACATACCATGAGTGATAGGATTAGGAATGAGAACATCCGGGAGAAGCTAGAGGTGGCCCCTGTGGCTGACAAGATGAGGGAAGCGAGACTGCATTGGTTTGGACATGTGCAGAGAAGGAGTATCAGTGCTCCTGTTAGGAGGTGCGAGAGGTTGCATATAGGGGATAAGCAAAGGGATAGAGGTAGACCAAAGAAGTATTTGGGGGAGGTGATCAGACAAGATATGACGAAACTTCATCTCACCGAAGACATAACCTTAAATAGAAAAGAGTGGAGGTTGCGTATTAGAGTAGAGGGCTAATAAGTTAGTAGGGGTAGGTCGATATATGACTTTGTGACATACTAGGTTAGTAGGAGTAGGGATGTCTTTACATCGTATGTTGTCATTATTAGTCTTATATGTATTTATTTTTAGCGTATTTACATTGCCTTGTGTTGCCATTTTCCGTCTTGATACGTTAATTTTCTCGTATTGCATACTATCATGTGTTTTTCCTTATTAGTTGCTCTTTTCGTTCCCTTTCTTTTCCTTTTCTTTTCCATATCTAGTTTATTCTGCTTATGGGTTTTTGAGACGAGGGGTCCCAGGAAACAGCCTCTCTACTCTATGAGGTAGTGGTAGTCTGCGTACATTTTACCCTCCTCAAACCCCACTCGTGGGATTCCACCGAGTATGTGGTTGTTGTTGTTGTTTGTTGCACCTTCAGCTGGCCTTTTCGCGACCTTATTCGTAAAAGGATCTCTAAATTTCTATGCCTTAAGGTGGACAAAATTTGTCCTTTTGCACCTTAAGCTAGCCTTTTTTGTGGGTTTATCTTTAGAAGGATCTCCAAATTTTCATGCCTTAAAAGTGGACAAAAAAATTGTCCCTTCACACCTTAAGATAGCCTCTTCACGTCGTATGTTTAAGCATTTGGATTCTTGTAAAGCCTCGACTTGATGATCTCAAGGTGGGGACATTAAACACGTCCCTTCACGCCTTATGTTTAAGCATTTGGAACATTGTAAAGTCTTGAATTGATGAGCTCAAGGTGTGGACGTTAAACACATCCCTTCACACCTCAAAGATTAAATTCTTGCATTATAACCTCCTCAAAAGACAAATATTGCTCCCTTGACCTACAAAAAAGGGACGACAAAAAGAAAATTGAGAAGAAATAAAAAAAGTCATACCTCAACAAAGACACCTAAGGGTTGGATTTCAAATTTGATTGAAAAATATGAAGAAGCACACCCTATTTATAGGATGCTTCCCAAAAAGAAAAAGGAAAAAAAAAAAAGAGGAGAAAAGGGGAAAAAAAGAAAGGAAGAAGAAAGAAAAAGAAAGGGGGGAAAAAAGAGAGAAGTGGTCTGAAGACCACGAGAAAATGGAAAAAAGGGAAAGAAAGAAGGAAAAAAAGGAAAGAAAGAAGAAATGAAAAAAAAGGGGACAGAAGGAAAGGAAAAAGAGAAAAAAGGGGAAAAAAGGAGGTCAAACTTCCCCCTTTTACGTTGGGAACAATTTCCTTTTCTACACACAAATATTATTATAATATTATAATACTCCCTCTGATCCCTTTAAAATGTCGTCCTTACTATAAATAGATGGTCCTTAATATAGGTCATTTCACAAAATTAATGCATAAATGGCATTGTTCTTCCTATTTTACCATTGATAGTTTATGAGCTTTGAAAAGATATATTTGACCAACTAAAAGAATTAAAAAAGCAATTAATGTACATTAAATAAGGGCAAAATAGTAATGTCACTTTTTTCCTTAATACAAGTGTCATAAAAGATGACATATAAAAGAGACTAGAGGGAGTAATAAGGTTATAATATTATGTCAATGTTTCTTTATAATATTATAATAACAATTATTATAATATTAAATTAATACTTCAAGTCTTGTCTTAAAGGATAAAACATTTCGACTAGACTTGAAGCCGGGGGCATCAGTAATCATTTAAAATTTATTAAATATAAATTTTAAAATGATTCAGATTATATCAACTTCATGAATATGTTCGTCCAAATAAAGTGTGATACTAGGAAGATACATTTGGTTAAATGGAAGTCCGTGATCATCAGCAAGAAGTATGGTCGTATGGGAATCAAAAACTTGATAACTCAAAACCATAGTTTTTTGATGAAATGATTAAGGAGGTTTGCCTCAAATGAACAATTCTAGAAGAAGGTAATTACTCAAAAGTATGGAATGGATGAAGAATGGACAACCAAGTCAGTCACTACACCTCATGGTGTGGGTCTATGGAGATCAATCAGAAATTTGGGCGCAAATTTCATGAGTAAGTGCAGTCATAAAGTGGGTAATGGATTGAAAACATCTTTCTAGTCGGACAGCTAGTAAGGTCAACATCCACTAAAGCAACTCTTCCCAAATATCTTCACAGCCTGAATCAACAATAAGATAGATGCCACTGTAGGAGAAGTCTGGGATGCTCATGGCTAGAATCTAAGCTTCAAAAGACACCTTAATGGTTGAAAGATAGATAATTTGGCAGAATTCTACAGCACTCTCAATCTATTCAAAGGCCCCTCCCTCTTAGAAAGACAATCTTACATAGCA
>JAPFFP010111929.1:0-18543 GCA_026153255.1 Solanum medicagineum | reverse complement strand
ATACACACATATTTGTGAGAATGTTGAAGGAATGGATCGTATTAAATACCTTAGACTTGGAAGGAAAGAGGTAAGGGTATCATTTCACCATATCAACTTCAGCCTACCAACTAGCATTTTCAACTTGTTGGTTTCTCCATAACACCTTGACAAATGCGACCTCTTTAGTTCTCTATTTCTTTACCTGTAGGTCTAAGATTTCAATCGGTACTTCTGCATAAGTCCAATTTCTCTCAATGATGACATCTCGTAATGGAATGATAGGATTAGGATCACCTAAGTATTTCCTTAGCATTGAAACATGAAACACCGAATGGAGCATGGCTAATTCCATAGGCAAATCGAATTCATAGGCTACCTTCCTAACTTTCTACACTATTTCATAAGGTTCCACATACCTAGGACTCAATTTGACTTTCTTTCCGAAATGCATCACTCCTTTCATTGGGGAAACCTTCATATACATCCAATCACTTTTACTAAACTACAATTCTCTCTTCTTAACGCCGACATATGACTTTTTGCAACTTTGGGCATCCTTCCATCTTTCCCTTATTACTTCAACCTCCTCTATAGAATCCAGCAAAAATTCGAGTCCAATTAAGGACATTTCTCAAACCCCTACCAATGACATACACCATGTACCATATAGTGCTTCAAACGGGGACATGCGAATACTTGAATGAAAAATATTGTTATAAGTAAATTAAACAAGAGGTAAGTGATCATTCCAACTTCCTTTAAACTTAAGTACACAAGACCTCAACAAATATTCCAACATTTGTATTGTCCCTTTGGCTTGTCCATCCATCTGGTGATGAAATGCGGTACTTAATTTCACCTTCTTACCAAGGCCCTTTTGAAAAGACTTCTTAAAAATGAGGAGTAAATTGAGCACACCTATACGATATAATGGACAGTGGTACCCCGTGCAACCTCACCAATTCTTAGAGATAAACCTTAGCATAATCCCAGCACCATAAGAAGTCTTTACCTAAAAAAAGTGGGTTGCTTCCGTCATTTTATCCACAACTACCCATATTGAGTCGAATTGCCTCCTGGTCTTTGATAACTCCGTGATGAAGTCCATATTTACTATCTCCCATTTCCAAGTTTGTATCTCAATATCTTGAGTCAAACCACTGGGTCTTTGATCTTCTACCTTTACTTGATGACAATTTGCATATTAAATCACATACTTTGCGATGTCTTTCTTCATGTCATTCCACCAATGTCCATCTCTCAAATTCTACACATTTTGGTAGATTGTGGATGAATTTAATACTTTGAATTATGAGCATCATCAAGTATCTTCTTCCTTAGTCCATCCACATTGAGTACCACAATTGCTTTTGATAATAGAGTACTCCAACTCCCCTTTTAAGAAGAATTCAACCTTTTTATCAACCACTAACTCTTTCAATTCCACCAATGTAGGATCCATGCCTTGTTTTTCTTTGACTTCCTCCATTTAGATGATTCCACCCCATTAGGTACTAACACAGCACCTTCACTCAAGCTATTCAACTTGACACCCAAATAGGCCAAAAGGTGCAATTCTTTGATCAATTTCTTATTTCCACCTTCAACATGTGCCATGTTGCCCATAGATACTCTATGCAATGTATCATCTACAACATTAGCATTGTCGGGGTGATACACCACACTCATATAATAAACTTTTAAAAGTTCTAACTATTTTCTATGTCTTAAGTTCAAATCCATTTGGCTGAACACATATTTCAAGCTTTTGTAGTTGGAGAATATATCAATATGAACCCCATAGAGATAGTGCTGCCAAATATTTGATATAAATACAACAACCAATAACTCAAGATTATGTGTCAGATAGTTCTTCACATGCACTTTCAATTTCCTTGAAGCATAGGCAATAACCTTTTCATGGTACATCAATACACAACTCAAGCCTATATGTGAGGTATCACAATACACAACAAAACCATGAAAATGTCAACATAGGAGCCAAAGTAAGACGATCCTTCAAGCTTTGAAAACTCTTTTCACATTCATCAGACCATTGAAATTTCACATTCTTTTTGTCAACCTTGTCAAAGGAGATGTAATAGAGTAAAATCCCTCAACAAACCTCCTATAGTATCAACCCAAACCCAGAAAGTGTCTAAAATCAGATGGAGATAGTAATCTAGGACAATTCATCACAACTTTTGTCTTGTTTGTATCAACCCTAATACCATCACCCAAAATAATGTGACAAAGAAATGCCACATCTCTTAGCCAAAATTCATGTTTGCTAATCTTGGCAAAGAGTTTTCTGTCTCTCAATGTTTGCAACAAAATCCTCAAATAGTCCTCATGCTCTTTCACATTCCATGAATAAACCAATATATCATCTCTAAACTCTACCACAAACATATCTAAATATAGTTTGAAAACCCTATTCATCAAATCAATAAAAGCGGTAGGGGCATTATTTAGTCCAAATGACGTAACCAAGAATTCAAAATAAAAATACCAGGTTCTAAATGTCATCTATGGAATGTCATCTTCCTTAACCCTCAATCGGTGATATTTAGATCAGAGATCAATCTTAGAAAAGTAGCATACACCATGTAGTTGATCAAAGAGATTATCAATCCTTGGGAGTGGATAGTTGTTTGTTAATAGTTACTTTATTCAATTGTCGATAATCCACATACAACCGAAGTAAACCATCATTTTCTTCAAAACAATATGGGAGCACCCCAAGGTGACATACTAGGACTTATGAATCCCCTATCAACAAAATCCTTTAATTTTTCTTTTATTCTTTAAATTTTGTCGGGGAGATTTGATATGGAGCGATAAAAATAGGTTGGGTGTCAGTCAAGAGGTCAATACCGAAATCAATTTCCCTTACGGGAGAAATAGGTAGATAATTAGGAAAGATATCAATGAACTCAATGATGATAGGAACCGAATCAAGAGTAGGAAGATGAGACACAAAATCTCTGACTCAGATAACATGATACATACAACCTTCAGAGATCATTTTCGTAGCTTTCACATAGAAGATAAACTTCCCTTTGAACACAGAATTTGTTCCCTTCCATTCAAAAATAGGCTCAATAGTTACTTGGAATGTGACTTTATAGGTCACATAATCAGTAGAAGCATATGATGCATGCATCCAATCCATACCAAGAAAAACACCGAAATCGGTCATATCGAGCTCAACTAGATCCATTGGAAAGACTTCATATAACACCAACAGAGGACAACTTTTATAGTCTTTTTGGATTAGGATTGACTCACCAATAGGACTACAAACTGAATAAGGTTCTAACAAGACATCCAGAGACAAATCAATCTTTATGGTAACATAAGGAGTAACAAAATCTATATCGGCACTAGGGTCAAGCAAAGAATACACATCATGATCAAATACTTTTAACATACCGATAACAACATCTAGAGCATTATCAACTTCTTACCTAGCATGTAGAGCATATAACAAACTACCACGGGGTCCAAAACCTTGAGCTTTGGCACGTTGTTACACTTGCCATCATTGAGCTTCTTGACTTTGTGTAATGTCCTTCTTTACCCTTATTGGCCATATTCGAACACTCAGTGATCTTATGTCTCATCTTCCCACAACCAAAACTTGCATTGGTACCTTTCAAGCATTTATTAACATGGTTCCTCCCACAATTCTGACATCTGGGAGGGATAGGACCACCTTTCACAACATCATCTTGAGCCTTGGGGTTGGCTCCTTATTCCTTGTCAAACCTTGGCGGAGTACCTTTTGAAGACCATTGGCCTTGTTGGAATCTGCTACCACTGGATTTACCATAATAAATTTGAGGGAATACTCCCTCACACTCATCCTTCCTTGCCTTATGTCCATGAATTCCATCACCTTAGCCTCCCTTAGCTCGAGAAAGAAAAAACAATCAAGAAAATTAGCATTAAACATTTCCCAATCAATGACAGATGCTTTAAATCTCTCATACTTCCATTGAGTGAACCAAACTTGAGTAACTCTCTTGCAACCAATTCGACTTTCTATTCGGTAGACACACTCATGATCTCCACCACCTGGTACACCTCATTAATATACTCTTAGGGATCCTCATCCACCTTTGAACCATGAAACTCCGAGCAATTCATCCTAGCAAAATACCTAATTCTCGAAGCCAAAGTAGCACTCTTTGGGGAAGCAATAGTTTAAGACAACATACTGATTACGGTTCTATACTCGTCATTAGACACTTGGTCCGCTTGAGGGACTTGGGGAGCTTGAGAAGCTTGGTCCACATTAGCATCATTTCACTATGACATTGAAGCATGTCGTGGAGCCATTTTTGACAGCAGCAAGGGACAAATATTAGGATACAGAATCTTTAGAGGCATAACATAAAGCTCAAAGAAGTGAACTTTTCCAAAGACGTTTCATAGCCTCTTATTCATGGATGTGGCATGCTTCACACCAATGAGTAAGCCTTTACTTAACGTGGTATGTTCGACTCCCTGAGATGCTTTCAAACCTTGTGCTTTGATACCACTTTCGTCACCATCCGAACCTAGGGCCTAGCTATGACACAACGAAAGTGACATCCGAAGGCATCGCATCCAAGGCTCATGTTCATATCGTAAGCATTCACAAGGTAAAATATGCAAACACAAGAGATTAAGCAAGCAAAAATGTATATAAGTAAGAGTATTAAAGTATATCATATCCATTTCTCCAATTCATGCCTCCACATCATAGATCTTGGCGCAGTCTCATACATAGCTCACTAGCTCACCCTCAAGATATACATCAAAAGTAAGCGATAGAGTCTCAACATAAAAGATATGGAAAGCATCATAAGGTCTTGTTCTTTGAGCATGAGAACTCACTAATAAGTGTTCAAGCTCTAGAAATCGACTGGTAGCCTCAATATAGAATAATCTTCTTAACGTCTTTCCCTATATGGTTAGATTATGTAGACACAGAAGTATACATTAGTACATAGAATGTATCAAGTATGTAGGTATGCCATGAATAAAAGGATATCACAATAATATCGATATGCATAAATCATAACCAATAGAAGAGGGACACAATATCTATGCGTATGCAATTTAAAAATAAATAAGAGGAGCATCATATATCCATTCTTAACATTAGCATACATACGAGGGAATAAGACCATAACTGACATTCATAAGACCAAGTGGACTATTACATGGAATCCCAATGTTCACTCTTCAATGAGCTAAGAGGAGTCTACTTTACCAAGATAAACTTGATTGCCACCTATAGCTCCATCCTAGCATAGTGAGAACCATCATTTGACCCCAATCTTTAGGCTCTATCCTATCATGGTGAGTTGTCCATCATTAAGCTAATTGGATGCAATATTACACTTTTAAGGCATAAAACATAAACATCATTCCTATGGTGGCACATAGTTATGGGACCATGGCATCTACCAAAGCCATCTCAGTGCTAATTCATATCCCACAGAATACTTAAAACTGGTATTTACATAGCTTTGAACATAGCTTATACTTCATTAAAAATCACACTTTCATAATTCAAAAATAATCATCATATCTTTCATGAAAATATCATGTCATAAGAATACTCGATGTACTTGCTTTCATCATAGTGTGGGTAGACATTCCTACGTTAGCATCATCATAAATATTCAGGTTTTCATTAGCCACTTTCTCATAGAATCATCATAGTCATCATATTATCATCATCATTTAAAATATGCTTTTCGTACTTGAGATCATAATCATAGAAATACATGGCTTTATCCTAGGAGACTAGAGCTTAGTGTGGGCTCATCGACATTTAAGTCAAAATCATGCAATTGAGTAGGATTCTTAGAGAAAACATGTAATTAAAGTCAAATTAGACCATTAACAAAGGAACCCACATCAAATCATTAATACGTAATCATGTATATGTTGAAATCACATACATTTTCTTGAAAAGCACATACATCAAGAAATTTATCAAAATTTATGTATATTTAGTCATAATCATAATTTAGGAATCACAATTCATGCATTACGAATCATAGCTTAAAAGCCCATAAGAAATCGTCATAATAAATTTTTATAAAAATGAGGGTTTTGGATTGGGCTTAATGAATGAAATTAGTCTATGAATGAACCCTACATACCTCAAGTAGAATCCTTAGAATTGAAGAAGAAAATCTGGAAAAACTCTGGTCAATTGTTCAAGTGTTAGCTTAAATGGAACCCTTGGTTTAGAGTGAAAATTATTGAGAACCCTTTAGAGAAATTGGGAATTAAAATCTTTGAATGAGTTCGGACATTTATTGGTTAAGTCAGTTAAGGTAGTTAGGGTAACAAAGATGACATAGTTTAGGACTTAGAAGGATTGGAAAAGTAAAAAACATCCTTTATTAAATATTGCCTGAGTTGTCCACGAAACCCCTTCTTTGGGCTATGGAATGACATAGGGGTTGTATCTTTCCTCGTAGGTCAAGGTGTCACAATAGCTGAGCCATTTGAATTGCATCTTATGATCTACAAACATGTACTACAACTCATAGATAAATCAATGGACCGTAGAACCCTTTTGGTTCCTCAGGGCCTCCACCTACGAAACCTACTTACCGGCTATGGGAGAACATATCAGCTCGTGTGCTAATTCGTAAGTCAACTTCTAGAAATTCTTTAATTTTCCATTTTCACTAGGAACTTTTCACGATAGTACCAACAACCCGTGGATCCTTTTATAGTACGTAAATGGATTCGTAAGTTCTGACAATCAGTAAATTTTTTGTGCTTCAGTTTTTTTCCAAGCCTAAAAACATAAAGGGGTGTTACATTATTTCCCATTGGGATCATTCATCCTCGAATGAGGCAGAATTATGCTTGAAAAGAGTAGAAACACAGTCATCATCATAGCATATATGCAAAAATACAGCTTAATCATCAATTTTATAAAATATCAAAATTATGCATCATATATCATTCAAAAATTGTTTTATGATCATGCATGCATTAGACTAAACGATCGACATATATTTATGAGAATTTTGAAGGAATGGATCGTATTAAGTATCTTAGGCTTGAGTAGAAGGAAAGAGGTAAGGGTATTCTTTTGTCATATCCGCTTTAGCCTCCCAAGTAGCACTTTCAACTTGTTGGTTTCTCCATAACACCTTGACAGATGTGACCTTTTTATCCCTCTATTTATTTACTTGCAAGTCCAGGATCTCAACCGGTACATCTTCATCAGTCAAATCTCCCTCAATGATCACATCTCTTGATGGAACGATAGGATTGGGATCACAAAAGCATTTCCTTAGCATCGAAACATGAAACATCGGATGAACCATGGCTAATTCCATAGGCAAGTCTAATTCATAGGCTATCTTCCCAAATTTCTTTACTATTTTATAAGGTCCCACATACCTAGGTCTCAATTTGCCTTTCTTTCAAAAATTCATCGCTCCTTTCATTGGGGAAACCTTTAAATACACCCAATCACATTTACTAAACTACAATTCTCTCCTCCTAACATTGGCATATGACTTTTGACGACTTTGGGCAGCCTTCAACCTTTCCCTTATTACGTTTACCTTCTCCCTAATATCCAACAAAAGATCTAGTCCAATTAAGGACATTTCTCCAATTTCAAGCCACCCTACCGGTGATCTACTTCGTGTACCATACAATGCTTTAAACAGGGGCCATGCCAATACTTGAATGAAAACTATTGTTATAAAAAAATTCAACAAGAGGCAAGTGATCATCCCAACTTCCTTTAAAATCAAATACACAACACCTCAACATATCTTTGAAAGTTTGTATTGTCCATTCGACTTGTAATCCGTTTGATGATGAAATGCGATACTTAATTTCACCTTCATACCAAGCCCCTTTTGGAATGACTTCCAAAAATAAAAAGTAAATTGAGCGAGCCTATCTGATATAATGGACAATGTTACCCATGCAACCTCACTGATTCTTGGATACAAACCTTAGCGTAATCATTGGAACCATAAGAAGTCTTTACCTGCAAAAAGTTAGTTGCTTTTGTTATTCTTATAAGACCCCACTTATAGAGGTTTGAGAGATGCAAGAAATATGCCTAGAAAATTTGAACTATTAATGTTTACGAAGGGGACTTGTGGCTCGTATGGTGGAGTACAGCCCGTAAAGTGGGTCTCGTATAACCTGGCAGACTTGATGAAATTTGGACCTTTCTGAAGTTCAATCTATGATTAGTCATACAACCCGTAAAGTTCTCTACAAGTCTTAAAAGGGCTCGTAGAATAGGAATCAAAGGAAGGAAGTGTCTGAAGTATTGGAGAGGGGTTATTAGACAAAACCCCATCTACGAGTTGTAGAGGTTTCGTGACAAATTCCAGTAACTCAAATTTCAGGATCCCTGGTTTACGAAAGGTCTTCTATGACTCATAGAATACTCGGCCCATAGACAGGGTCTCATAGATCTATGCGGCCAGGATTTTAATAGGGGTACGTTTGACCTTTCCCTCTTCTTCTATGTCAAAACTATGTCGTTATGACCCCATCTATGTCCCTTATCAAATTTATATAAGTCTGATACATCTCATTCTTCCTCATTCCAAAACCTTAAGTCTCTAAACCCTCTCACACACTCTCAAGATCCTACAACGCTTCTAGCAAGAAGATGCAAGCTAGGGTTCCAAATTCCTCATTATCCTTCAAGGTTCTTTTGTCTCCTCTCATTAAGGTATGTGGGTTTGATTGTGGGAGCCTTCCTTACCAAAAGACCAACTAATCCTCTTCTCAAACTACATGGATTTATGAATTATTTTATGGTTATTCAAGAACTCTTGCTTATGATGATGTTATTATGCAATGTACTCATGTCTTCTATTTGGGTTCTTCAAGGAATGATGATTTATAAATAAATATTATTAGGGTTTTCATGATACTCAAACAAGGGATTTACTATTATAATTGTGGTTAATTTGGATAACCTTAAACGGATTGATTTTACTCCTATCCTGTCTCATACTCCTGAATTGCATGGTTTTAAGTGCATGTGCATGTACTCTCCATGTTTGACTAAGGTTCCATGATGACAATTCTATATGAATGAATGATTAGTGCATGAATTTTAAGACAAGCATGTTATGATAAATTATGGGCTCCCAAGCATGTATTAAATTCATGAAAAGTTTCAATGATTTGCAGGTAAGATATCAAGCCCTTATTCTGCGTTTCCACCCTCATGTGTAATGCAATGCCAACTAGAAGGGGTTATGACCTATGCTATATTTTTACCCTCTAGTACAAGCTATATGCCATGTGTAAGGGTCATGACTATCACAATCTCTACCCTCATTTCTTGTCACGACCCAAGCCAAGGGCCTAGAAGTGACACGGCGAATGGGGAACCTGCAAGGACCCCAAACAAGCCTCTTAACATATCAATCACACGTTCTTAGTCACGGAAGAAAAATAAGCATCAACAAGGTATAATTAAAGATAGAAAATGGGACTAAGGGAAGCTTTGATATTCATAAAAAAAAAACATAAAATAGGCAAGCACATAACATAACATAACATAGTATCCAAGAACACCTCTAACTTAGAATGGAGCGGGAGCCAAGACACTCGCCGGGCTCACCCTCAAGATAACAAGTGTTCAACATAAAGAATTTTCGTTATAGCAAGAGTAACTTAGATATTGCCCTCGAACTTGAGGACTCACCAATGCTTTTTCTGAAGTACCAAACTAGCCATATGGAGGACGATCAGAAGGAGCTCCGATTTCTACATGGTAATATCATGTAGGCATAGAGTATGCGTTAGTAGGTTTGAATATACTATGTATGTGGGGTTCAATGCAATAAAGACATAAGACAATATATTCAAAATGCATAATCATAAGCAATGGATATATCATCTCAATATGGCATGCATCATCAATGCTTGTATTAAAAGATGCTTGTAAATCATTCAAATTGCATAATAAATCATACATATATGGGAAGAGACCTCAACCGATATAGACCAAATAGCTACAACTTGGACTCCGAGGCCTGACACCCCCTCGGTTCAGGTGACCGGGCATGACACCCCCGACGCAGTGTGGTTTACTTGCCCAAGCAAACCAAACATGATAACATGAACTAGATGGATCCACTAGCATAGCAAGGTTAATATTCATAATCCTATGGTGGCATATAGTTTAGAGATTAAAGACTTTATAAAAGGACCGCTTGAGTCGAGCCCCCATCTTAAGACTCAATCGGTGCTAAGTCAAATCCCATGAAATACTTGAAATAATCATATTTTTAATCATAACATGAATAGCTTGTAAGAACTTGACTTGAGTAGCTCATAAACATGCTTGACTTCTACCAGTGAGCCTAACTTGAACATGAGAATAGATCATAATCATACATTAACCATTGTTTAATATGAATGGCTCACAAGAGGTAAAAATCTTGAAATAGAATTTGACTTGATACTTGTAATATCATAGATACTTTTCATGAATTCAATACATGCTTAAAAGCCCATAATCATTGTGAAGTCACTTGACTTGTAAATCATATAAAGAACTTTAGAATTCTTGTCAGGTCATTTTATCAAACACATGGTGGGTTCATGATTCTTGTTCAAAATCATGCAATTCATGAGTAAAACAAGATGAGTAAACTCAATGCAAATCAACCCACAAACATAGTAGTGAAACCCTCATGTAGGGTACCTTGAAGTCCATCACAAAAGCTCATAATAGTTCATAGTTTCATAGCACAAAATATGCATAGTCTCAATAGACAAAATTAACTCATGGAATGAGTTTGAAATAGAAATTAATGCATAATCAATCAATACTTGATAGAACCCCAACATGACTTATATTCATTTGATAACAAAAGATACCCATAGTTAATACAACTTGAAGCCATGCAATTTTCATAAAAAGAGAAGGTTGGACTCCATGGGTGAAAGGACCCATGGATGAAGACCCACATACCTTAAACCTTGAATTCCTTGAAATGAACTTGAAGTAGACATAGAGATTGAAATGATTCCTTGAGTTCCAAAATTGAGCTTGAAATCCTTAGATTTGAATGATAGAATTGATAGAGTCTTAGAGAGGTTTTAATGAGGGTTTTGTGAGTTATAAAGTTGAAAAATGGTTGTGGGAGATTTCACATTTAAGTGGATATGGGGCTATGACCCCAATTCCCTTGGGCGAATAAAGAAAACTAAGGAAAATGTTATACTAGCCTGCGCCCCAAGCACAATGCAGACTAGGCGCAGATCAATAACTATACTAGTCCGCACCCCAGGTGCGTCGCGGCCTTGCCGCGGACAAACATTGGATAAGGAAAATTAATGAAAATTATTTTTCTCTAAGAGTATTCTAAAATTCGGATTATACCCATTTCCTACTGAATTTCACCCACTGATCGAGAATATGAAGTTGGATTCTCGAAATCACGCACAGAATTTGAGATTTATAGAAATTAAGATTATGGGGCATCTCGAAGCATATGAGGGGTGTTTCAATATCTCCCCTTTGGGAACATTTTTCCCTGAATGTCAAAGAAATATGCGTAAGAGAAGTTATTTTGAAGATTTCTGCTCGACGTGAATGCAACAAGTGAAGTTAAACATCATTTCCAAAAACTGTCAACATGAATGTCAAAAATCAGCATAAACTTGTTACCATAAACATGAATGCATGCAAGATGACATGAGGGGTGAAACTTAATACTTGAAATCATAGATGGGAATTAAGTTATTACCTTTAGCTTGAGTAGAGTGGAAGAGATATAGGTATCGGTTCTTCATGTCCGCCTCGGCTTCCTATGTGGCACTTTGAACTTGTAGGTTCCTCCAAAGGACCTTGACAGAAGCTACATATTTTTTTCTCTATCTCTTCGCTTGCTTATCCAAAATCTCCATCGGGACCTCCTCATAGGTCAAATTATCTTCCCTAACACCCACAACCTCTAAGGGCACTATAGCTCTTGGGTCACCCACACACTCCCTCTACATGGACACATGATACACCAGATGAGCCATATTCATCTCCATAGGCAACTCCAACTCTTATGCATCCTTACCAACTCTCCTCAACACTCTATAAGGACCCACAAACCTTGGGCTCAATTTCCCCTTCTTACCGAACCAGACACACCCCTCATGAGTGAGAATTTCAAGTAAACCCAATCACCAACGTTAAACTCAAGATCTTTTCTCCTACATCAGATTAGGACTTTTGTCTACTTTGGGCTGTCTTCAATCTCTCCCTTATCAACCTCACCTTCTCCAAGGCTTCCATAATTAAATCCGGACCTAGAAATGCCATCTACCTCACATCAAACCACCCAATAGGGGATCTACAATGCCTACCATATAATGCTTCAAAAGAAGCCATGCCAATGCTTGAGTGGTAGCTATTGTTCTAAGTAAGCTCAATAAGTGGAAGACGTTCATCCCGAATACCCTTAAACTCCAAAACACAAGCTCTAAGCATAGTCCTTTCAGCTTAACCATCTGTCTGAGGATGAAAAGTCGTGCTAAGCTTGACCTTGGTACTAAGACCTCTTTTGAAGGACCTCCAAAAATTATAAGTGAATTGAGCACCAAGATCCGAAATGACAGACAAGGGAACCCCATGCAATCTAACCAACTCATGAATATACAACTTGACATAATCTTCGGCACCAATAAGTGGTTTTGACCGGTAGAAATTGAGTCGACTTTGTCATTTTATCTGCAACAACCCAAATAGAGTCAAAGTGTATCCTAGTCTTAGGAAACCCAACCATAAAATTTGTGTTGATATCTTCCTACTTCCAAGTAGGAATCTCTATGTCTTGGGATAGGCCACCTAGCCTTTGATGTTTGACTTCCAATTGTTGGCAATTGTGACATTCGGATACAAACTTCGCAATATCCCTCTTCATACCACCTTACTAATACACCTCCCTCAAGTCTCTATACATCTTTGTGGAACTAGGGTGAATAAAATAAGATGAATTATGGGCCTCCTTCAAAATCAACTCTATCAAGTCATCAACATTAGGCACATACAACCTACCTTGGTATCTAAGGACACCATCTCCCTTCGGGAGAAATCCTCCACATTACCATCCTTCACCAAGACCTTCAACTGGTCAAGGTCTTGTTTTGACTTGACTTCCTTAATCAAAGAAGATTTAGAACCATCAACAACCACTACACCACCATTTTAAACTTCATCCAACCTAACCGCTAACCTAGCCAACAGGTGAACCTCTCTAGCCACCTCCATGTTACCAACATCAATATGAGCTAGACTACCCATGGATACTCTCTTTAGAGTATCTGCCACAATATTAGCTTTGCTGAGAAGATAATGCACACTCATGTCATAATCCTTAAGGAGCTCTAACCACCTTCTTTGTCTCAAGTTAAGATCTTTTTGTGTGAACACATATTGGAGACTCTTATGGTTGGTAAACAGAACGACATGAACCCCATAAAAGTAGTGATGCCAAAATTTCAAAGCAAACACCACAGCCACCAATTCAAGATCATGGGTGGGATAATTTCACTCATGCACCTTAAGTTGCCTAGAGGCACATGCTATCACCTTGCCATTTTTCATCAAAACACACTCAAAAACAGTTCTTGAGGCAACACAATAAACTACTAACCCTTCCAACCCTTCTGGTAGAGCTAAGATAGGAGAGGATACAAGCTTACCTTTCAAAGTTTTAAAACACTTTTCACATTCATCGGTCCAAGCAAACTGTGCCTTCTTTTGGTTCAACTTAGTCATAGGGGAAGCAATAGAAGAGTACCCATTCACAAACCTTCGGTTGTAACCCTCCAAACTCAAGAAACTTCTAATATCCAACAAAGTCAAGGGTCTAGGCAAATTTCATATCACCTCTGCCTTCTTAGGATCCACTTTAATGCTATCACCCGATGCCACATACCTTAGAAAATCAACCTCTTTCAACCAAAATTCACACTTTCCATATTTAGCAAATAACCTCTCGTCCCTCAAGATTAGCAACACCACCCTCAAGTGATTCATATGCTCTTCCTCACTCCGAGAATAAATCAATGTATCATCAATAAAGACCACCACAAACATATCAAGCTAAGGTTTAACGACCCTACTCATGAGATCTATAAATATAGCTGGTGCATTAGTCAAGCCAAAAGACATTACAACAAATTCAAAGTGCCCATACCTAGTGCGAAAGGCCGTCTTAGGAATATTACACTCCCTCACCTTCACTTGGTGGTATCCGGACCAAAGATCAATCTTAGAAAAGTGACTATCCCCTTGTAGTTGGTCAAAAAGGTCACCAATCCTTGGTTGAGGGTACTTGTTCTTTATGGTAACCTTATTAAATTGTCAATAATTAATGTAAATTCTAACAGAACCATCCTTCTTTTTTACAAACAACACCGGTGCACCCCATGGTGACTTACTAGGCCTTATGAAAGCCTTCTCCAACAAATCTTTCAATTGATCCTTCAACTAGTTCAATTCCATAGGGGTTATATGGTAAGGGGGAATGGAAATGGGTTGTGTATCGGGAATAAAATCAATACCAACACCTATTTCCCTTTTGGGAGGAACATTGGGAAGCTTATCGGGAAAGACATCAATATACTCATTAACCACTGGAATCGACTCAATAGGAAGGACTTCAGACTCAACATCCCTAACCCTCAAAAGATGATAAATGCAACCGTTAAAGATCAACTTTTGTGCTTTAAGACAAGAAATGAATCTACCCTTGATCACCACATTTATGACTTTCCCACTCAAGGACGGGCTCACTAGGGAATTGGAATTTAACCTTATGGGTTCTACAATCAATAGAAGTATGATATTCATGTAACCAATCCATCCTAAGAATAATATCAAAATCCACCATATCTAACTCAAAAAATCACAAGGAAAGACTTTATGCAACCCGGACACATGACAATCTCTATAGACTCTTTTAGCAATAATGGCCTCACCAACGGGGGTGGACACTTCATATGGTTCACACAACAATTCGAGACTCACATGAAGCTTTTCGGCAACAAAAGGAGTAATGAAAGAATGAGTGGCACCCAGATCTATCAATGCATACACATCATAACCAAAAGCTTTAACATACCGGTAACAACATCAGGCACCTCCTCCACTCCTTGCCTTCCTTTGAGAGCATAGAACCTATTTTGCCTCGGAGCACCCCCTTATTGGCCTCTGTTTTCCCTTTGACCCACATTAGCACCTTGCCCGTGGAACTTGTGGCCTTGAGGATACAGACCACGGTTAGATCCTTAGAAACCACCTTCAGATCGAGCCCTCTTGGATTCACCACTTCTTCTCTTTCTATGATTTTCCCCATCTAGTAGTTAGGCATATATCATGAGCCGACACAAACCCATATCACTCACTAGCATGGTGGTAGGACACTCTTCATTAACCAAGTCAGATACTCCCGGCACAAATTTGTTCATTCTAACTCTAAGGTCGGCAACCAAATGTGAGCATACTTGTAAAGCTTGTTGAAATTGAGGGCATACTCCCTCAAACTCAGGGAACCTTGCTTGAGGTTCATAAACTCCATCATTTTAGCCGTTCTTAACTCGATAGGAAAGAATCGGTTGAGGAATGTAGCATTGAACTCCTCCCAAGGAATAACATTATCATCTCTCCTCTTCAATTTCCATTAAGTAAACAAAATTTGGGATACACCTTTGAGTTGGTAGGCCGCTAACTTCGTTTTCTCCTATGAATTAACCCCTATGATATATAGCACCTTATACACCTCACCGATAAACTCTTGGGGATCCTCATTCGCCTTGGACCCATGATACTCCGGTGGATTCATTCTTGCAAAATCCCTCACCCTTGAGGCCGATGTAGGAGCATGAGGGGCTTGGGCCCCTTGATTCATATGGCTGGTCATAGCATGGGCCAATAATTGTGATGGCATCCCGAAACACTTCTTAGGCTACCCCTCCATCTTGAGGAATTTATGGAGCGGGAGGTGTCGGTTGCTCCTCGAGAGTACGGGCTCTCCTTAGTCTTCCTCTTGGTATTGGCATGATCTAGAAGAACAAAGAGCATTCATTAGGGGAAAAAGGCCTTATCTTTACATCTAAAGCATGAGATAGATCATGAAAAAGTGAAACATCCCCTAAAACTCCTCACAGCCTCCCATTCATAGTTGTGGAGCGCTTCACAACCATGAATAAGACACTAATCGATGTGGTATGTTGGATTTTCAAAGACCATTAACAACCTAGTTCTTTGATACGAAGCTTATCACGACCAAAACCTAGGGCCCAGGCGTGATATAGTGAATGGGGTACCCGAACGGACCCCAAACAAACCTCTTAGCATATCAATCACACATTCTTGGTTGCGGAAGCAAAATAGGCATCAAAAGGTATAATTAAAGAGGGAAAATGGGACTAAGGGAAGTCTTGATATTCATAAAAAAAAGAGTCAAGCACATAGCATAACATAACATAGTATCCAACAACATCTTTAACTTAGAACGAAGCGGGGACCAAGACACTCCCCTGGCTCACACTCAAGATAACAAGTGTTCAACATAATGAAGTCTCATCATAGAAAGTGTCACGCCCTGGACCAACGGCTTAGACGTGACTGGTGAATGAGGAACCTGAAGGAACCCCAAACAAGCCTCATAGCATAACATTACACATCTTTGGTCACGGAAACAATTAAAATGACAATAAAAAATAAGTATAAGCAAGGGAATTAGGGCTAAGGGTAAACTTCCATATCATAACATCATGAAACAGGAGAGTCAAGGCTCATACCATAGATATATAACATGTCCAGCAACACCCCATACTACATAGATAAGAGCGGAGGCCACGACAAACAACCAGGCTCACCCTTATCGTTAATACATGAATAAAGGTAAGAAATTTTTAACCCAAAGAAAGAGATCATAAGCAACATCCTCGAATGTGGAGGACTCACCAACAAGCTTAAGAGAGAATCGTTCTAGCCATGTGCAGGAGGAGGATGATCAAGTAGTGCACCGGTTCTTACATGGTGACATCATATAGGTATAGTGTATGCGTTAGTATGTTTGAATGTACTAAGCATGTAGGATGCAATGAAACAAGAGATAGGCACATAGGCAAAATGCATAATAATAAGCAAAAGATATCATACTAATAATATGACATGCATGAATGATGTTTTAAGTAAAATCATGCTTATATAGAACATAATACGACTGTAAGGAATGATGATTATAGTGCAAGCCAAGGCCTACCACCCCCTTGGACAGGCGCATGATTACAAAACCCTTCATGAGGTTGGTGGAGTACAAACCCCCCTAAAAAGGTTGATGGAGTACAAATCTCCCTAAAAAGGTTGATGGAGTACAAACCCCCCAACAGGTTAATAGAGTACAAACTCCCCAATGATTTGATGGGTACAAACCCCAACAAGGTTGATGGTACGAACCCCCAAAAAGGTTACCCAAGCCTACCACCCCCCCCCCCAAATTAGGTGATCGAGGTACTAACTCCTCAATATGGTTACCCGGGTCTACAGCCCCCCGAGCTAGGTTTGGTCATCCCCAATATTATAGAGATAATATCATATACATATACAATCCTTTCATCATCATATACATACACTCCTTTTCGTCATCATTCCTTCATCCATTCATCATCATTCCATTATCATTTAGTCATTATAAAGTCATTCAATTCGTAAGACATGCATAGGACCCTCAACTCCTCAAGAAACCATAATCGAGCATTTTATCGAACACTTAGAGTGTGTGTAGTGCTAGTGTAAAACCATGCAATTCAAGAGTGGAATCATGCTAGAAAATTCATTCTAAAACCATCAATCAATACTTGGTAACACACTAAAACAATATACATTAAAATCCTTCATCAAATCTCACAATAGACCTTAGATTCATAGCCCAAAACATAGTAAAACAGTCACAATTTCATAAACCCCAACATAGTGAGCAGTGATTTTCATAATAAACAAGACCCATGAATAAATCAACTTTAAATCATGCAATTTGTAAGAAAAGGAAGCTTGGGTATCATGGGTAAAAGAAACCCATGAAAGACACCCACATACCTTAGCTTTCGAGAAAAACTTAATGAAGATTGGAGATGGAAACTTGAAGCCTGAGAGGAAATCCTTAGATGCGGAGAGGGTTTTGAGACTTGAATTTAGGAGTAAAATATTTGGCTATGTGTTTGAATGAGTATTGGGAAATGTTTAGAATGATATGAGGGTGAAAAATGGCTAAGTATAGGTATTTTCATATATGGAAACACTTAGGCCAAAGACCTAAAAGTCTTGGACCAAAGTTGAAAATTTGCACCTGTTTTAACACTGGTGCGCATCACGGAAGGGGTGCGTAAACCTCACTAGGAATTACATTTTTGGGAATTTTGAATTTTGATACGGTTGCTCTAAAATTAGGTTTAGACCTATTCTCCACTTAATTTGACACCCTGAACAAGAATATGAAGATAGATTTTTGATATAACGCATGGATTTTGAGA
>JAPFFP010111918.1:0-41745 GCA_026153255.1 Solanum medicagineum | reverse complement strand
TATTGCTTATGTTGATGATGGAAAGAAAGAGCTAGTAAAGGATATGCCTTGATTGTCTTATTTGGGTATGAGACTAAGCGACTCTAATGAGGGTAGTAATCTTGTGCATAGTGGGTCCAAATCATCGTGGGTAGCAAATGTTAAAGCAAAGCATTGGTTGAATTGAAGAAATTAGTTGTTGAAAAGAAGGTAGAGGTCTTCTCCCAAGTGGGAGATAGGGCACATCATTACTAAGATCAGTTATGTGTTTCAAATATTGATGTCCTATGAGAGATGACATTGAGTGAGGTCCATAATTCTTAATACTCTATACATTTTGGATCCATCAAAATGTATAGAGACTTAAGGAAGTTGCATTGGTGGAATGGTATGAGCAAGAACATAAATAGGTTTGTGGTGGAATGTCCAAATTACCAATAAGTGAAGATTGAACATCAAAGGCTAAGTGGTTTAGCCCAACACATTGTAATTACTACGTGAAAGTTGGAAGATGTAAATATTGACTTTGTGATGGGTTTATCTCATACTTTTGAGACAACATGACTCAATTTGAGTGATTTTGGATATGTCGATAATATCAGCCCATTTTCTATTAGTTAAGACTTCTTATAGTGATGAGGGCCATGCCAAATGATACATCTGGGAGTTGGTGAGTGTCGCAACACGGTCCCGATCATGATGACTCCATTTAGATCCTACCTACAGGTAAGTCAATTATCCAAGACACAAGGTACATGTCCTAGCTCTCTAGGCAAACCATAGCAACCATAGCAATCCAAATAACTAAAACCTACCTAGAACCAGGAAGTTAACTATACAGAGCTACTATAAACTCTAATAAAAAATACATATATACATATATAACTAGAATAACAATTTATACATATAAATCCAACTATATATGCAAGGACAGTGTCTGAATACAAAAAGATGGCCGTCAAAACAGAAAGAGGCTGCAGAATATCTAGAGCTGTTGATGCTCACCAATATCTCCTGAATCGCCTGCAAACCCCTAACTCAACGACTGTGGCTAGTACCGAACCTGCACCATGGAGATGCAAAAATGTAGGGGTGAGTACCGGTAACAGGCACCTAGTAGGAATAATCAACTGATCGAGTGAAGCATTGTAAATATATGAAGTCTTAAATATAGAGACTGTAGTAATGTAGAAAATTTGAACTCCGATCTCGGACTAAGCATATCTAGAGAATCATTGAACCGCAACTAAACCAACCCAAGTGGTGTGCAATAATACTAACTGAGAAACATGAATAGGCCCAAACCACAACTATCATAGAACTGAGACATAGTGATGTACGGAGGTGCAAGACCCTAATAAGTATCTTGTACGCCGACTGGGCCCCCATAATCCCATAAGGTACACCCACTCACAATCTAGTTGATTGAATCACCGTGAAACTCAAGAAACCACTAGGAAACCCCACTCCCAATATCACGTGATCCAGGGGTCAGTTGTACATGAGTGTAAGGCCCTAGTATCTAAGCCTGGACACTCCTTGAGCCCCCATAAGCCTAGAGGGTATACCGATGCACAATCAGGGTATATATAGGTTCATGGATCCACATGTAATCAACCGGGTCCTCAACCCATCCAGTACCCAATATCACACGAGGCATTGAACCCCTAATAGTCGCATGGGGCCTCGAACAACAATATAAAATGAGGCCTCGAACCCCCTTCCCGACCTTGCCTCTGGTCGGGGCTACTAGCCAGGGCAAGATAGGCTAGCAATATATATAATGGTGGGACGTATCCCTCGCAGGAGAAAGAATCCCCCAAACATAATCAATAGGGCCTCGAACCAAATAGTAATCAACGGGGCCTCGAACCTAGGAGTACTCAACTGTGCCTCAAACATAGGAATAATTAACTGGGCCTTGAACAAAGGAACAATTAATTGGGCTTGAATACAGGGATATTCAACTTGGCCTCGAACCCAGGAATAGTCAACTGGTGCTCGGACCATAGAATCGGCATCCGCCACTCGGCATCTTAGTCATGGTCACCGAGCTCGGACTACGGGGCCCGACTCCCAGGTCTCAGACACTAGGATGTGACCACCGAAGCTTGAATAGCAGCGGGTATCATCATATATGCTCGAGGTATCGAAATAGTCCCTAACTCGACTAATCTGTCCAGATCCGAAACTCCAAAGTCATATCATGCCCAGAGTGAAGGTAGGTGACACTACTCACAACATATATATATACCACACAATCCAGCCCACACATCTATACGTAATAATCCCTCAGATAACATTATCTAACCCCAGCCTCAGATAAGGATAACAAATGCACAAGATGAATAGTTGTATACAGAAGTGTATATCTCACAAACTAATGTAAGGTCATGACCACCCAAAGCCAAATATACTACGTCCCGATCACTCATAAGTACTTCAAGTAAATATGGGTTTCGAACCTAAGAAACTCAACTAATGGGGCCTAGCCCTAAAAATTTAGTAACTGCGGTCTCAGACCCAAAATGTAACCGCAGGTATACCACAAGTATCCAGAATAATAAAGTCCAGCAGAGTCGTAGCTATACTAGAATCAATCCAATGCATGGTTGTATTATAGGTATTCCGAACAAATTGTCCCATCGGAGTCGTATCTATGCTAGAGTCAATCCACAGTACAGTGTATAATCAACAACATCTTCACAATGATGCTACACATTCACATAGATAGGAGTTAAGCCAGAATACATACCTGTCTTAGGGCATTAGCCTATATCCAGCCTTTACTAGACCTTTTTATAGTTTAATAATGCTAGAATGACCACAAATTCCCTAAAATAACTGTAGTTACCCCATATGCTATATACAATGACTATCCAGGAAAATGGATATTTATAAGTCCGATCAATAGTGTTAAAATGCATAACAGTAAATATATAACAATCAACACCATGAAATATATACATATCTTACTTAGGTCTTCCAAACACAAACAACTCTCAATATACATGTATTTTAGCTCTGTCTAGACGTAAGGAAAGCCTAGCCTACCGTGAAGACGGATCCGCATGCTCTGGATGAATCCACGTGACTTCTACCCCATCTTACCGCCTCCAAATGCCGCTCTGCTCAAACGACACGCCAAAATTAATTCCCAACAACTCCACAATGTTCTTCTCAAAAAGTTATACAAGTTAGGCTTTTCAATCGCTAAAATAAGACTAAATTTGAAGGAGATATCAAAGTTGAAAGTTTGCTTGAGTTCTTTGCCAATTCTTAAAAGTTTTTGGATAATTACGTCGGCTTCTCTTTTTCTTTTCTTTTTCTTAATTTAGATTGCCTATCATGTGGTAGTTCCTCACTGAGCCACGTCTGCGCCGCCTTAACATTTTTAGTAATCACTTAAATTTAATTTTGATGCTCCGGCCTCATCCAAAGCCACAAAAATACAATCCACTCATGAAATCTGATCGAAAATGACATTCTAGACTCAATAGTGTACTCAAAATTCTCACCGGAAGTCATTTTATCTCAATATAGGTCTCATTTCCAAATATCGAAGTCTACCAAAGGGGTCAAAAAACACCCAAAATCCCCGAAAATCAAACGAAAGATCCTCCTATACCAAACTTGACATTCTGGATCTGACGGTGTTGTCAGAATTTTCATATGGGGCACGCTCTCCAAACACGTCGACTAAAGTCGTCTATTGACCTGTTCCGGTGGCTATATTTGCAAAACTCGATATAATTGCACCGAACATACTCCTAGCCTAAATTTGTCATTCTGTAGCTAATGGAATCATCAGAATAACACTCTAAGTCCATTTACTTAGACTTTATCTAAAAATTCATTTTACGATTACAATATCTTGTTTAACTTGAAAAGTTGTGTAATTGTCAATGATTCACCAAATGAATGATCAATATATATCAATAAGTCACGAATGACTCAAGATTTCTATTCAAATACTCAAACTGATAAAATATTAGTGAAAGTGCACAAATGACCTGGAAGGTCATTACAACATCCGTACAAATAGAACTTTCGTCTGCGAATGTAAGAATGATGGCGTACCCGAAGACTCCCATCTGAAGTACATAAAAATTCCAATCCCGAGCTCATAGTAGATAGTGAATACGACATTCGTAAGCTTGCTCAACATCAAACAATAGTTCTGGCCACACCAACTACTCAAAACAATAATAACCCGTCAGTGTACAATCGAGATTCAGTATAACAACCTATAAGGCATCCTCAGAAGAATGGCCCCTCAGCCCATCAACTTAATTCGCTAACTTATGACAAGACAGCAATAGCTAAATATACGTGCCTTCGACATACTAGTCGATATGCAACTAGTCACAATTATCCTCAACTATAGTCATATCCCACATATCCAAACCTTACCTTATTCCTCGTTCCCTTATGCAAACAGTCCTCACAATTTAGCCCAGTGGCTTTCCAACTCATTGATACTAACATAGTTACATGCAATAGCTAACGTAATTATATTCCACTGCAAGGACCTAACCCTTTTATCTTGTTATTCAGTTAGACAATCACAATAACAATAGTAATCATAAGTGTGATAAGTAGTCAGCCCATCATCCCAATATATCAGTTTATTGATGGAACAATCTCTAGTAGCTTCAAAACGACCATAGATATCCACAACGGAACAGATGATCCACATAACAATCACCCGGGCCCTCACAACCATCATATATTTAGAACCACATCAAATGCACAATATATTAAACACCGATAGAATCCTTATATATTCCTCCATGCACAGGTATACGTCATATTTTCCATCACAGTGCCCAATCAAATATTATTATTCAGTCGCAAGTGAAGTACCATGAGTAAGAAAGGTAACACCATACTATTCACATACTTGCTAGCCCCAACATCAGTTAATCGGAATTATGACAAATCAATGGCATATAGTTCATAGGCAACCTCCCTAATCCAACTTGATATATATCGTCCCAACTACCTAAGCACTTAAGAACTAATATTGTTCCAACATGTAACAAATCAGCAGCAACAATAGAGTACTTAGTAAATCAAGCCTCAACAAGTAGTGGCCTTAACAGGTCCATTGTACAATGTGGCCGATACAAACGAGTCATCAGATCCGTACATATAATAGGGGCATCACTAAGCCCAATAGTATAACGTGAATCTATTAATAGCCATACCAAGTCCAGATCCAATTTTTCGATATATCCTCCACCCAAGTCTCAATTAAGTAGTTTAACATTGTAGCAACACAACATTCCTGTCTAGCGGTAATCTGGCAAATTAGCAAAAGACAGACCTGGAAACTCAGATCTATAGAAAATGTCTCTACCAACGAAATCTCAACTACCACATCACCATCCTGAAGCATCACTACACCTAATCCCCCACTAAAAAATGAAACCTTCCACTACCTCAATATCTGGTCCAGGAAAAAAATAAAGCTCACAATCCATACTCGAGTAGGCGATAAGCTAAGCAATACATCTAACAATGTAGAACCATAACTCAAGTAAAAGACAACTGATAAAATAATCAACATCAACACTAGCAAGCATAGCCAGGAATCCGAGAAACACAATCCCAGCAACCTAACAATCAGAACAAGTCCCGAGGGCAGAGCGGTCGGCAGCTCAATTGTTTCCATCCAACAATAGACAACCCAATTAAGCCCTAGGCATAACATTTATCTAACAATCAAGTCACCAAGGATCAGGAAAACCACATATCAATAGAACTATCATAACAGAAACATAACCTCAGAGGCACAAGATGTAGCGAAGGGTATAACTGGCAGTCAACCCCTTAAATACCATGTAATTCTCGTATCTGACTACCCTTTCTAGTAGTCAAGCAACCAAAAAGGTCATACGTATAAATCATAGGGTTTTGGCTTACAGTTAGCTCCCCTAGCAAGGTATAGTCATAACATAAGTGATAGTTACTTAGGATCCCAGGTATAGCATACTCATACGTATCGGGAAACCCAACGAGTCAGATTAGCAGTCAAATAATTGAATGTGAATATACATAGAGCATCCATGCTTAATATTACCTCAGTCACATCCTCTCCCACCTATATAGTCTTTGTCAGAAGTATTGACATCTCAAAAAAGCTTTAAATAACATATAACATTGATATCGGTGTTACAGAGTCCCAACCTCAACAACCTATCTCATAGTTCTATAAACAGTGACTGCCAGACCAGTAACTAATTACCACACAATTCTCTAGGGCTCTCATAATCTCAATGCCTATATTCTTCCTAACCAGTCTTTTCTCAATGACCTCTAGGGACAACTCCCTATTTTGGGTTGACAATGCAATACTGCCTTGCCTAGAGCCTGCCCTCTATGCAACACACCGGCAAAAGGGCGAATAAAATTAGATTTTAGGAAGTCAATGAGCTATTGGCGATATCACATGACCAGAATCAATAACACAAGAAGCTTCCTAAACATCCCGTAGCCTTCTGGAGATAAGTCACAGATGTCTCCGCACCCATCCACAGGACTATACTAGACGACACCTCTGCACTAATGAGACCAGTGAACCCTAAGGTCTAAAAGCACTTGTCACGACCCGGTCCCAGTCATGATGGCGCCTGTTAGATCCTACCTATAGGCAAGCCAATTACCCAAGCCACAGGGTACATGTCCTAGCTCTCTAGGCAAACCACAGCAACCACAGTAATATTAATAACTAAAACCTTCCTAGAACCTGGAAGCCAACTATACAGAGCTACTATAGACTCAAATAAAATATACATATGTATATACATAACTTGAATAACAATTTACACATACAAAATCCCACTACATATATAAGGCCAGTGTTTGAATACAAAAGTCAGCTGTCAAAACTAAATGAGGCCGCAGAATATTCAGAGTTATTGATGCTCGCCAATATCTCTTGAATCGCCTGCAAACCCCTAATCCAGCGACTGTGGCTGGTACCCGAACCTGCACCATGAGGAGATGCAAAAATGTAGGGGTGAGTACTGGTAACAGGCACCCAATAGGCATCATTGGCTGACTGAGTGAAGCATTGTAAATATAGAAGGCTTAAATATGCCGACTACAATAATGTACCAAATTTGAACTCTGATCTCGGGGTAAGCATTTTTGGAGAATCACCGAACCCTAACTGAACCCTAGTGGTGTGCAATAATACTAACTGATGAAACACGAGTAGGCCCAAAACACAGTTGTCATCGTATTGAGAATTAGTGATGTACGGGGCTGCAAGGCCCTCATAGCTATACTTGTATGCCAATTGGGCCCATATAAGCCTAGAAGATACACCCTTGAAAAATCTAGGGGATAGAATCACCGCAGAACTCACGAAACCACTAGAAAATAAAACTCCCAATACCACGTGATCCAGGGGTCAGTTGTACGTTGGTGTAAGACCTAACTATTTAAGCCTTGACACCTCTTGAGCCCCCATAAGCCAAGAGGGTACACCCATGTACAATCAAGGTATGTATATGTGCGTGGATCCACAGGTAATCAACTGAGTCATCGACCCATCCAATGAACAGTATCACTTAGGGCCTCGAATCCCTAATAGTCAAATGGGGCCTCGAACCCCCTTCCCGACCTAGCCTCTGATCAGGATAGTTAGCTAGGGCTAGATGGTTTGACAATATATATAACGGTGGGACATATCACCTGCAGGAGAAAGAATCACCCTAACATATTCAATAGGGCCTCAAACTAAATAATAATAAACTTGGTCTCAAGCCCAGGAATAACCAACTAGGTCTCAATCCCAAGAATAATCAATTGGGCCTTGAACCCAAGAAGAGTCAACTGGGCCTCGAACCTAGGAATAATCAACAAGGCCTCGAACCAGGAATAGTCAACTTGTGCTCGATCCTTAGAATCGGCATCTGCCACCCAGTATCTCAGTCAGGGTCACTAGGCTCGAACTATGGGGTGAGACTCCTGGGTCTCAAACACTCGTACGTGACCAACGGAACTTCAATAGCAATAGGACGCATCATATACGCTCAAGGTATCGAAACTGCCCCTCACTCGACCAATTTGTCCAGATCTAAAACTCCAAAGTCATATCGTGCCTAGAGTGAATGTAGGTGACACTACTCACAACATATATATATACCATACAGTCCAGCCCACACATCCGTATGTCACCATTCCTCAGATAACATTAGCTAACCCCAGCCTCAGATAAGGACTAACAGTTGGATACAACAGTATATATCTCACTAACTAATGTAGGGTCATTTCCACCCAAATCAAAATATACCACGTCCCAGTCAATCATAAGTACTTCGAGTAAATATGGGTTTTGAACCCAAGAAAACTTAACTAATGAGGCCTAGCCCCAAAAATGTAATAACTAGGGTCTCAAACCCAAAATGTAACTGCAGGTATACCACAAGTATCCAGAACAACCAAGTCCAGTATAGTCATAGCTATACAAAAATCAATCAAATGTGTGGTTGTATCAAATGTATTCCGAACAAATTGGCCAATCGGAATCATATCTATACTAGAGTTAATCCACAGTATAGTGTATAACCAAGAAAAGCTTCACAACCAGCATATCTCAGTAGCATCAAGCTACAAAGTCATACAAATAGGAGTTAAGCTACAATACATACTTGTCTTAGGGCATTAGCCTATATCCAGCCTTTACTAGGCCTTTTCGTAGTTCATCAATGCAGAACAACCACAAGTTCCCCAAAATAACTGTAGTTTCCCCATATGCTATATAAAATGACTATCCAGGAAAAAGAATATTAATAAGTCAGGAAAATAGTGTTAAAATGCATAACATAAATAACAATCAGTGCCATGAAATATATACATATCTTACTCAGGACTTCCAACGACAAACGACTCTCAATATACCTATATTTCAGCTCAATCTAGAGGTATGGAAAGCCTAGCCTACCTTGAAAGAGGATCCATATGCTTTGGATCAATCAACGCATGTTCTACCCCATTTGACTGCCTCCCAATGCCACTCCGCTAAAATGCCAAAATTAATTCCCAACACCTTCATGATGTTCTTCTCAAAAAATTATACAAGTTAGGCTTTTGAATCGCCAATATCAGACTAAACTTGAAGGAGATATCAAAGTTGAAAGTTTGCTTGAGTTCTTTGCCAATTCTGGAAAGTTTTTGGATAAATACGTTGGCTTTCTCTCTTTCTTTTCTTTTTTTTTTAATTTGGACCACCTGCCATGTGGTAGTCTAACTGGGCCACGTCAGGACCGCCTTAACTTTTTCAGTAACCACTCAAATTTAATTTCGATCCTCTGGCCTCATTCGACGTCATAAAAGTACAATCCATATGTGAAATCTAATTGAAAATGACATTCCAGATTGAACAATGTAGTCAAAATTCCCACCAGAGGTCATTTTATCCCAATATGGGTCTCATTTCCAAATATCAAAGTCTACCAAATGGACCAAAATACCCGAAACCCCCAAAAATCAAACGAAAGGTCCTTCTAGACCAAACTTGATGTTCCAGATCCAACAATGTGGTTAGAATATTCATATGGGGCACGCTTTCCAAAGATGTCGACTAAAGTCGTCTATTCCGGTGGCTAAATTTGCGAAACTAGATATAATTGCACCAATTATGCTCTTAGCCTAAATTTGCCATTTCGGAGCTGATGGAATCATTAGTTCCACTCTAAGTCAATTTACTAGGACTTAATCTAAAAAATTGTTTTACGATTACAATATCTTTTTTAACTCGAAAAGGTGTATAATTGTTAATGATTCACCAAATGACTGGCCAATTAGTATCAATAAGTCACAAATAACTCGAGATTACTATTCAAATACTCAAACTGATAAAATATTCATGAAATTAGAAAAATGACCTGGAAGGTCATTACAATGAGATTGCATGATGTTCCATTGTCCATCATATTAAATTATGATACTCAATTTATTTCTCCTTTTTGAGGACTGGGTACCAAAGTGAAGTTAAGTACTCTTTCCATCCTCAAACTAATGGGCAAGCTGAGAGAATAATTCAAATATGGAAAATATGTTGTGGGCTTGTGTATTGGAGTTCAACGGTAATTAGGATGATCACCTATGGCTTATAAGATTCGCATACATAATAGTTATCATGCTAGAATTGATGTGAACTCATTTCAAGCTTTATATGGGAGAATGTATATATTACTAGTGGGATGGTTTGAACTAGGTGACACAACATTGATTGGTCCTGAGTTGGTATTTGATCTAATGGAGAAGGTGAGGCTTATAAGGGAGAGGTAGGCTACCCAAAGTCGCCAAAAGTCATATTCAGATGTTAGAAATAGGGATCTTTAGTTTGAGGTTGATGATTGGGTCTTTTTAAAGGTATTACCCATGAAGGTTGGAATGCGATTTGGTAAAAAGGAAAAATCGAGTCCCACATATCTGGGACCTTACAAAATCCTAAGGTGAATTGGCAAAGTGTCATATGAGTTAGAATTGCCAATGGAGTTGACTATGGTCCATCCAGAGTTTCATGTGTCCATGTTGAGAAATTTTGTGGGTAATCCAAGTTCCATTGTACCTCTAGATAATATGGGTGTTGAAGAAAACTTGTCTTATAACAAGGTTCCGATTCAAATCTTAGACCATCAAGTTAAAAGGTTGAGAAATAAAAAAGTTGTCAAGGTATTGTGGAGGAACCAACAAGTGAAAACCCTACATGAGAAGCGGAAGCGTACATGAAGAAACGATATCCTTATCTCTTTATTTTCGCTCGCACTCAAGGTATTAAGTCATTTTTTTTGAAATTTTTTGAATTCCTAAGTTTTAGGTTTTTTATGTTACATTACATGCATACATACACAAGAAACTGATTTTTGAATGATATTTTATGCGTTAGCTTGAATATTGAATGAATATGATGTTTAAATTACATTATTGTATTCATGCTGGGTTGTTGATATCTATTTTACTCTACTCAAGCTAGTTTTTATATCATCAAGGATGAACATTTCCAAGCGGGAGATATTATATTACACCATAGGTTGAAAAAAGTTTAATTATGGAAGGAAAGTGTCAATCTAGATTTTGGTATCATGAACGATGAGCTCAATTTACGGCTCGTAGATGCTTCTATAGATCATACATAGCGTCTCGTAGATGACCCTGACCCTTGATGAAATCCAAATGAATTTTGGGTATTTCGCAAGAGAACTTATCTTTAACCTACTGCTCAACAATTCCAAATAAGGGTTGTAAAATGGTACAAAATCGAGTCATGAAATGAAGTCATAATTAAGATTCAAAGAAGTGTAAAACAAGGAACAACAAGACAAAACCTTTTATGGGTCGTACTTTAGTTGAAGGGTCGTAAATGGGTGATTTCATGGTTAGGGTCGATGGTGGTGGAATTTAGCTAAGTGTTAGTGGGGTTTGCAGGAAAAAAGGAAATTTGGGAATTCTATAAGAATATAGAGTTTTAGGAGTTCAGTTAGGCAAATCATGATCAATTAAACAATTGAATCTTCCACCTTAGAATTCGAAATGCCACAATCTAATAAAATAATAATTCAAAATCAAAATTTGAAATTAACAACATTCATATTACTATATGTCTAGCCTAAACCCAAAACTCACCAAATTTTGAAGTCAAATTCCTAATCTTGAGCCTAGAGTTAAGTCTTAATTCTAAGTAATATTACATTAATTGTATTTATATATTACAATACATCTAGTATTTAATTATATTTATCAATATATTAAACCTTAAATCATAATGTGATAATTTTTTTAAATAATACAATTCAACTTACTGATTTGAAAACCAAGAGCGAAAAGAAAGTGCATACCCTTACTAATATATTCCAACCATTTAATCATATCTATCACCTCTCAATTTTTTTGCTCATCATTACACGATCAATGGCTAGCATGGTGCCATAATAACTTACTTAAATATGGTCAAAAGGACAATAGTTATCCATCTACAACCAATTCTACCGTTTGATACTAGTGTATTACACTTATCTTTCTTTTTCTTTCACAACTCAAGGAATATAAAAGGATAAAAAAACAAAATACAAATTCACAAGCACAGAGATGTAAGCATGATTGTGATTTCACCAAAAGTAAATTGATCGTCTTCAAGGTCAGGTACGTTTACGCCCCATCTTTCTCTTTTTTTCTAAGTAAAATAGTAATGTACTAAAAATGACAAATCCTACCAATTAAATTATCTAAAATTATCCTCCAATTAGTTAATTATAGGTAAGCAAGTAGTTCAAAATTTTCAATTTAAAATTTTGATAAAAGAGAGAGGACTTGATCCCAAAATGACATAATGGGTCTGTATAGGCAACACCACTGTTGATGGCGAAAGAAACAAATAGAAACTACTACATCTGTAAGATTCTTTAAGAATCTTGACAATTATGGATGAAAATTAAGCATTTTATTTGTATTCTTTGTGTATAGTGAAAATTAAACACGATAGTGGTTTGAGTTAAAAATGACGTCATGGTGGTTGTAGATGGTGCTCAGGTGAGAATACAAAAAAGACAAAAATAGAGTAATTAGTTTTGGGTGTTCTTTTTTAATTTAGGCAATACAATTATAAACTTTATGCGTAAAAGTCATAGAATTTGCAATAAAATCCATTATTCTTATCATGACTTTCTCGATGACCATCTCTGGTGGGTCCTCCAATGAGCTTAAGTAGAAAAATTATCGATTTTAAGTTGAAAAACTTTTAACTTTTTTGATGAAGGTGTATCTTTTTCATGACCCAAGCCTAGGGCTTAGACGTGACATGACAAATGGTGAAATCGAAGGGACCCCAAGTAAGCTTTTTAGCACATCATTCACAAATCCTTGGTCGCGGAAGTAAAATAAACATCAACAAGTGATATTAATTAAAGAGAAGCAGCACTAAGGGAAGTTATTCATACCAAAATAAACGTAATAAGAGTCAAACTTAATACATAGGATACCATATTATCTAACAACACCTCTGTATGGAATGGAGTGGGGGCCAAGACACTTTTCGGGCTCATGCTCAAGTAATAAGTATCCAAAAAGTAGTATAAGCCTCAACATAGTATGAAGGAAAATAGATAATGTCTTCAGAGTTAAGGACTCACTAAAAGATTTCTTCAAATAAACTGAACTAGCCACGAGGAAAAGGATTATCAATAGGACCTCCGATCCCTACATGGTGATATCATGTAGGTATAGAATATGCGTTAGTACTTGGAATGTACTAAGTATGCAGGGTGCAATGCAACAAAAACATAAGCCATTATATTCAAAATACATAAATATAGACAACGGATATAATCTCAATATAGCATGTATCATCAATGCTTATAATAAAACACGCATGTAAAACATTCAACTTGCATAATGTAACATAAGTATGTGGCAGGAGACCTTAATCGACATATAGTATCAAGCAAGCTACTACTTGGAATTCCAAAGCATGACACGCCCTCAGAAAGGTGTGGTCTACTTGCTAAGGTACACTATACTTGGCCCCACTTGAGGGGAAATACGAACCAGATGGATCCTTTAGTAAATCCCTTTTAGGGAAATAATATAATCCTATGTTGACACATAGTTTCGAGACTGAAGAATTTATATAAGGGCCCCTTGAGTCAAGGCCCCATCTTAAGCCTTAATCAGTACTACGTCTAATCCCACAGAATGCATGAAATAAACATAAATTCAATCATAACATAAGTAAATTGTAAAGACATGATAAGTTTGCATGAGTAGCTCATTCACATACTTGACCCCTACATGAGTATATACCTTATACTAGAGGGTAGAAAACAATACATGGACTTGACCCCTTCTAGTTAGTATTGCATTTCACATGAGGTAGAAACTTGTAACATGCATGACCCCTACTAGCGAGCTTAGCTTGAACATGAGGGTAAAATAGTAATCATGCTTGACCCCTCAAATGGATATAATTGCTCATAAGAGGATAGAATTATAGAATAAGACTCAACTTGTCACTTGTAAATCATAGGAATCTTTCATGATTTTAATACATTCCTGGGAGCCCATTATTTTTATGAAAATACTTGAATTGTAAATAGTTCAATATCCTTTCAACAACATAAGAATACTTGTCATGTAAATTCATAGAATAATCTCTGATCAACATCAAAAATCCTTGTTAAGTAATCTAGTCACACACATGGTGGGAATATGCACACGTACTTAAATCATGCATTTCAAGAGTAAGATACAGGAGATAAGTAAGATCAATTTATTTCAAAGTCATTCAAATCAACCCTCTAATATTGTAGTAAATTCATCATATTTTAAGAAAGCATCATATTTTAAGATATATAGGGGAAATAATTAGTTTAAATCATTCTTAATCAATCCATCATGATAATATACATCATCTTTTAGAATATGTACATGGGAGCATGAAATCCATTTTATTAAGCAAAAACCATTATTTTTGAATATCATGAAAACCAACTAAATACACAAGTTCCTTCATAGCTTTTCAAAGCATCATAGAGAACATAACTTGAATATCATAAAATTCATCATAATATCAAACCCCAACAACATTTTGGCATAAAATATCTTTCCTTGTAAAACTCATATAGAGGACATATAATATCATCATAAATAAGAGTTCATAGATACCCCTAAAAATAATCCTTAATCCATAAGTACCGCATAATATTTTACTTCATGATAATGCACAATTACAAACCATAATAGATTGCATAGTAGTAATATCATATTCAAGAGTTCATAAAGTAACCATAAAGATTCATAATCTTTACATAGTAGGAGAAGAGGAATAGTTGGACTTGTGGGAAGGAAGGTCTCAAAATCAAACACACATACCTAAACTTTGGAATTTTGGAAGAAAGATTTGGGGAAGACTTGAATCTTGACTTGGGTTCTTGAAATTCCAAATGCGCTCTTGAGGTTCTTGAAATTGAATGGGGGATTGAGTGATGTTTTTGGAGAGAATTTGACAGGGTTTTAAGTGTTCTTGCACTTGAAAATGGTGAAAAATTAGGATATTCCCGTATATATAGGCATTGGGTTATTACCTAAATGCCCTTGAGTGAAATTAGAAATTAAGGAAAATATTGCATTTGTTCGCGCCCAGGGTGTGACACAGACCAATTGTGGACAGGAGATTTCAACAGTCCACGTCCAAGGCGCGATTCTGACTGGTCGCAGATGGTCATTGTTTTTTGTCCCCGTTTAGAAAATAAAATTTCACTACGGGTCATCTAAAAGTCGAGGGCCACTATTTTCCTACACAATCTTTCCCCTTGAACAAAAATATGAAGTTGGAATTCAAAATCGTGCATAGATTTTTGAGATATGCAAAAATTAAGATATAAGGTATTTCCAAAGCATATGGGAGGTGTTACAATATTCTCAACTCCGTTTTATTTTTTTTTAGAGTTCCTCTTTTAAAGATAGAGTATTGGACATACTTCTATGAGGATAAAGTGAAGAAATAATTAATGATGAACTACTGCAGAAGAAGAACTCAAAGTAAAGAAAATGTAACAACTTTTTAAAAAAATGGGGGTCACTGATAAAAAGATTAAAAAAAGAGTTAAATTGACATATTTGATATTGGAAGACAAATAAAATTGGAAGGACTTGTAATTTAGGAGGTTAAGAAATGCAGAAAAAATAGAACTTGAAAATTTTGGAGGCAATCTACAAGCCCTGTTCATGGCTCATGGTTCAATCCACAAGTCATAAACTAGGATCGTGGATAAGGGCTCTGTGATTTAAACCTGCTAAGTGTGAAAGTGATGCATGAGGGTCTTTCACTAATCATAGAATGATACACAAGCTATACAATGAGTTATGGATAGGATACCTAGTGTTGATGGAAAGTTAAGGGTTCTGAAGTTAGAAACACAACTAACAGGACGACTTGTGGTCTAATTTACAATCCATGGATTGTCCCATGGTCAGGGTCCTAAAAGATTGAAATTTTGCAAAGTGTGGGAGGATACCTTTAGAGCTTCTATGACCCATAAATGCATCTATGAGCACTAGTATGGTTTCATAGATTAGGTGGTCAAAATCCAGTCAATGAATATTGCAAAAGGAGAACAAAATGACTCAAACCATGACTTGCGATTAAGTCCAAGACCCATAATAGGGGGTTCGTGGATTTGACCTGAATGTTTTAATGAAGGACATGTTTATCCTTTATGTGTATCCTAGACTTAAAATAACACCAATTTGAGGATCCATAAGCCCCATATCAGACCTTAAACCCTCTTAGGACTTCACATTCTTGTCATTCTCTTATTCTCCAAAAACTTCTAAGGCAAACACACTATCAAGATATAAAGGCTAGCTGGGGTTTCCAAGATTCTTCTCCAAACATCAAGTTCCTTTTCCTAGGCTCCTAATCAAAGTATGTGAGTTGATTAGTGGGTACCTTCCACCCAAAAAGTCATTTCTTAAAATCTTTTGATCTCTTCTTTAAGTTCTTTGAGAATACCCTTATGCATGCCAATGACTTATATGATGATATTATGATGCATTAACATGTGTTTTGTCTCCAATGATATCTTTTAATATTTTACCTTTTTTTCCTGAATATTGAGCTGATGACTATAACCTCAATTTCTAGGGATTAATTAATGATGTGTGGGTCGCTTTCTATGTGATTTAAAGTTGTAAGGTCTAGGCCCTCGAGAGATATTAACGTTGTAAAATAAATCAATTCCAAGAGTTTTTGGCTTGGGGTGATCACCAAAGAGCACACCATGGCCCGTGGTGCTTACCACTACTATGGTGGGCTTTGTGGAGGTTCCCTTATGCATTGGTTCCTACCTCCCTCTGCTCATTAATTGAATTTTTACAACGGGTCCCTTTAAGGAACCCTGCAACGCTAGTAGTGCCCTCCACGGATCGTGTATGGTACCTTAGAGGTGAACTTGGTCCTTGAGGAGGCTGCCATTTAGGAATTCATAAGAAGAGTTCCACGCCGAAACCTTTCACGGTCTGTGGTGTACACAATCGCCCATGGAGGGCCTCATGGAGGGCATCCTTAATTTGAAATCCATGTTTTGGAAAAGTATACTTACCACGGACCCTTATACGGACCGTGGTGCTAACAACAGGCTATGTAGGATATTGTAAAGACCTCTACATAGATTTTGACTGCATTTCATTAAGGGAATCTCGGAAACTTTAGGCTAAACCCTTGGTATTTTTAGACTTTTTAGCCTATTTCAAGACTCTTTAGCTTATATTTAGTCATTTTCAGCCATTCACTATCATTCTTAAAACTCAGTCTCTAGAAATCAATTCCTAAAAACCTTCATTCAAGCCTAACTTTAAAGGATCAAGCAAGGTCTCAAGTGTGCTCTCAAGTTCAACTCTATTTACCTTATTTATCCTAATCTCCTAAAGGTATGTTGTATTGATTCATGATTTCCTTCTAATCGTGAAGACCCAAAAATGTATTTCTTCAATTTCATGAATTCTAATTATGATTTGCAAATGGGTCATTTAAATTTACTTCAATATGATGAAATTATGTTATGGTCTAAGTTCAATTGATGATTTTAATATGGTTTACGCCTTATTATATTGATTTACATGAATTTACTTAGAATTGAAAGAGCATGTCCCTTTAATTGATGAATTTATGCATGGTTAATTTCAACTATGCTTTAATTATTGATTTTATCTTCTTATGTTGATTTAATTATAGATTCCTAATACCCATGCTATTCCTTCATTCCTCATGGTATATGCATGCACGAACAAGTATTTTCATGACATTTCTGATGTGGGTTAATATCCAATTATTATTATGACTATGATTTCAAGCAATTATGGTTATGATATGACATGTGATAACATAATATCTGTGATATGGCTTTAAGCGCTTATAGGTGAGTATACACCATCAAGTACAAGAATGAATGAGTTATTTCTATGCATGAAAGTATGACAAGAAGTATAATTTGGCTTTTAAGGCTAAGTATATGTGACTATGAAGTAAGATTTGTCCTTTAAGCCTAAGTATGCATGATGATTTGAAAAACGTATTCTCCTATTTCAAGCATGTATAAATATATCTATTTCCATGGGGGTGATTGAATTAGCACTAAATGATATTGGAGCTAGGGGCTCGACCTAAGGGTCCTTAAGTAAAGTCTCCTTTATCATAACTATGTGCCAAACATAGGTTCATGTTTATTCCCTTCTAAGGGATGATTATGATTCATGGGACATCACACTGAAAAGATCGGGTCGTAAGTGTGGTGCTATGTTTATGAAAAATCCCATCCAAAATGGGGTGTCCCATAAGGTAAGGTTGTTTCTCCTGAATAGGAAGGTTCTATAAGGAGGAGCATGGTCTACCTTTGGCAAGTAGATCACCCTTTCTTCGATGTAGGGAGAACATCAGAATTCGAAGTAATAACTTTCTAGTGTATGTAGTTGGTTGAGGTCACATCCCCACTATGTCTAAAGTATTATGACATTCATGCACCATGGATTTTATGGAAAATTGATATTGTATTCTTTCGAATATACATCATACTTTATATGTTCCCTCATCATCTAACATTGATTTGCTGGTTAACATGTTCATAAGCATTTGCATGCCTGCATACTTAGTACCTTCAAGCATTCAAACATACTTACATATACTTCCGCCTGCATGGTCTGACCATGTTGGGACTGGAGACTATCTTCGTCCACCATTTAACGATTAGATCGGATTTGTGAGACTTGATAGTGGTGAGTCCTTTTCACCAAGGACAAGACCCATCTTCTATCTACATATCATGTTGTTTACTTTATGGCTTCACTTTTAGTTTGAGCCAAGGACATATGTTAGCCCCCATCCTATTCTATGAACAAGAGGCATTGTTGTACATTATGAATCCCTCAAACATGTATATTATGTTTACACTTGGTATGATGTGACTATGTATTATGATATGGTGATATGGTTATGAGGAGATGTGGAAATGTTGAAACTCCTAAGTCCTTTTTATCCCCGTAGTGTGAGCCATACTTACCTGACCCTTAGTCCTTATTTTCTATATGCTATGTGATCATGTAAATCCCTTTCCCTATGACATCCCCATAAGTTGAGTCTCGAATTCCTATCCCTTAGAAATATGTGTTGAATTGCATGCCAATGAGTCTCATACCCCTTATCCTATAGCTTGAGTCATTCATCTCTATCCCTTAGTATCATTTAATGTATATGATTAATATATTTATACGCTTCTGCATTGATGACATGTATATGGATGCTATGAGGCTTGTTTGGGGACTTTTGGGTTCCCATTCGCCAGGTTCCTCCTAGGCCCTAGTCTGGATCATGACAAGCTTGGTATCAAAGCTCTTAAGTTTTAGAATGATCCTTGGAGTCCAATATGTCACATTGAGTAGAGTATTATTCATTAATGTGAAGTGCACTGTCACAAACCAAGCGTGGGGCCTAGACGTGACATGGTGTAAGGGGAACCCGAAGCAAGCCCAAGAAAACCTCTTGGACATCATTATACATTCTTGGTTGCAGAAACAATAAATTGGCATCAAAGAGTAGAAATAGGGATAACCCGGGCTAAGAGACATCTTTCATATTGTAAACAATAAGAGTCAAGAGAGAGTCAATAATCATAACATTACACATTATTGTCCAATAACACCTCTAATACATGGATAGAAGTGGGGGCCAAGAGAACCAATCGGCCTCACCCTCATAGTCCACATTTACATAAAAGGAAAGGTAGTGTAGAACATAGTAAGAGATCATAAGCAATGTCCCCAGAATGGAGGACTCACCAATAAGTTTGAGTGAATTCATACTAGCCACATAGATGGAGATGCAAAAGCGGGGCACCGGTTCCTACATAGTAATATCATGTAAGCATAGAGTCTACATTAGTATGTAGTAATGTACTAAGTATGTAGGATGCAATACACAAGAGATAAGCAATCTAATCAAAATTCATAATCATAGCAAGAGATAATATCTTGGCGACATGACATGCATGAACTATGCTTGACGTAAAACATCCTTGAAAATAATCATACTTGCATAACTTGTTTAACATAATAAGGAGACATACTTAGATCATCCAAATACCTTGTACTAGTGTCACAACCCAAGCCTAAGGCCTAGAAGTGACTGGCGAATGGGGAACTCGAAGGAACCCCAAACAAGCATCATAGCATATCATTACACATTCTTGGTCGCGGAAGCAATGCAAAACAATGTAAGAAACATAAATAAGGGGAATTGGGACTATTGGAGATACTCATATTTAAATAGCTTAAATATCATAAGTAAGTCAAAGCTTAAGGATAATACATAACTTGCCCAACAACACCTCTAACATAAGACTTAATGGGGGCCAGGACAAGCAACTAGGCTCACCCTCATAGTAAAAGTATACCAAAAAGAAGGATAGTCTTTAATACATAGCTTAAGAACATAGATATTGCCCTCGCACATGAGGACTCACCAACTAGCTTAGATGGATACCACTAGCCATGTCGAGGAGGATGATGACCAAATGGAACCCCAGTTCCTACATGGTGATATCATGTAGGCATAGAGTATGCATTTGTATGTTTGAATGTACCAAGTATGTGGGATGTAATGGAACTAGAGATAGACATCATAGTCAAAATGCACAATAATAACCAATAGATAGCATAATAACAATATGGCATGTATAACCAACTCTTAAGTAAGTCATACTTTGAAAATCATTCATCTTACATAGATCATAATATAAATGTGTAAAGAATCCCCAACAGACATAACATAAGACCTTTTGTAGCCACATTCCTTATGGGAGCCCGTCCCCTTTCGGACTAAGTGACATTCTTTACGGGAGCCCGTCCCTTTTCGAATTAAGTGTCCCTCCTTACGGGAGCCCGTACCTTTTCTGATTAAGTGACCTTCCTTATGGGAGCCCGTCCCTTTTCATATTAAGTGGCCTTCTTTACGGGAGCCCGTCCCTTTTCGGATCAAGTGACCTTCCTTACGGGAGCCCGTCCCTTTTCGGATTAAGCATTTCATAAAACTAGCTCATCAAGCCATTACATTTCAATCATATTTTATCATCATATAATCATCATAACATTATTCAGCTCATAAGACATGCATTAGACCTTCAATTCCTCAAGAAACTATAACTGGACATTTTGTCAAACACTTGGCGGCTGTGAAATGGTAGTATAAGACCATGCTATTTAGAGATGAAATCATGAGAGTAAATCCATTGTAAAATAATCAATCAATACCTTGAAACACCCTCAAGCAATATACATCAAAATTCCTCAGCAAGTCTTACAATAGATCCAAGATTTATAGCTCAAAACATGGAAAAACAGTCACAACTTTACATGGGTTTAACATAGTTCATAGACATGTTCATACTAGTAAATCCATTTGTAAAATCAACTTTAAATCATGCAATATTAATTAAAAGAGGATTTAGGGACCACGGGTGGAAGTACCCAATGGTTCAATACCACATACCTTAGGTCTAGAGTTGCTTGGAATTGAGATTGGGAAGAATGGAGGCTTGGAGATGATCTTGGAATCCAATCTTATTCTTAGGTTTCCTTGAAATTGAATTGGAGATTGATGGAGACTCTTTAGAGGATTTTAGAGTTTGATTGAGATGAGAGTAATGAAATTAGGTCCTTAAGATTAGAGTTTAGGTCTTCTAGGAAGGTTAAAATAGCCTAAAAAGTTAAAAAGGGTCATTAGGATAATTAGCATTTACGAAAATACAATTACTGAACGAATGGAAAAAATGGCAAAGTGTCATCTCACTGGAGACTTCACTAGCCATGTTGCACTTCACGTGAAATTGACGTCTCGTCACTTTGACGGCCACTTTCACGGACCGTGTAGTGTTACACAGACCGTGTACTGGTCCGTTTCACCTCACTTAGACAAGAAACTATTGTTGTCTACCGCACACCAAGGTGACATGGCCTGTACACCTTCACACGAGCCGTACAAGACCACACTGCCCGTATGGGTGCCCATGGGGCTTACTGCACGGGAGGGTCTCACGAAAACGGTCATAACTCCTTCATCCAATGTCAGAATGAGGTGAAACAAAGTGATTTGCAAAGCTCACTCAGAGGGCTTACATTTGATGTGTATGGGTTACCTATTTCTAAATATGCTAAGAGTTATGCTAGTTTAAAGTTTACCCATATATGAAACAACACCCAAAACTCAACTTGGAAGTAAGTCTTGAACTCGTTTAGGTACTAGGAGTCTCCCATTAATCTAGTACACCCCCAACCTAACCAAATGAGGCTTGAAACATGGATATACAAGAGCATAAAGTTACAGGGTGTCACAACTATAGGGTGAAGAATATAGCATGAATTATAACCACTACTAGAAGGTAATGGTAATAGAAGAGATAATGAATAGCACATGAGGGTAGAAGGTAGCATAGGTCATAACACCTACATGTGAGAATGAGATAATACATAGCCTTTCATCACATATGAGGGTGAGGCGTATCACATAGTTCATAACCTCTTCATCTGAGTACATTGCCTAACCTCAAATCATACATCAGGGTAAGGAGTACAACATAGTTCATAACCCGTGCATGTAGATATGAGTAAGTGAATAGCACATGAGGGTAGAAGGTAAAATAGGTCATAACCCCTACATGTGAGTACCTTGCATAACCCCAAATCGTACACAAGGGTAAGGATTACAACATAGTTCATAACCCCTTCATGTAGATATGAGTAAGTAAGTAAAATTGATTCGTATATGAGGGTAAGCAGGACAACATAGTTCATAAACCCTACATGAAGAAATTGGCCTTGTACTATGGGAAAACATATAACTTAGTTATTAACCCCTTCTTGAAGGCTTCACAATTGACAAGAGCATAAACCTTAGCATAAGGACTCAATAACTCATCAACGATTCCCTAGAACATAACAACATGAGAGCCCAACAATTCACTTACAATACCATAGGTGCTTTACATGATTTATCATAGATATATACATTCCTTTCATCATCATATAGTCATAAAACTCATAAGACATGCATTAGACCTTCAATTCCTCAAGAAATTATTATCCGGACATTTTATCAAATACTTGGCGGGTGTGTAGTGCTAGTGTATAACCACGCAATTTAAGAGTGTTATCATAATAGAAATCCCAAGTAAAACCATAAATAGATACTTTGTACACCCTCAATCCATATAAATCAAAACCCTTCATCAAATCTCACAATAGATCTTAGATTCATAGCCCCAAACATAGTAAAACAGTCACAATTTCATAAGCCCCAACATAGTGTGCAGTGAATTTCATAATAAATAAGACTCATGAGTAAATTAACTTTAAACCATTCAATTTTTAAGAAAAGGAAGCTTGGGCATCATGGGTGAAAGGAACCCATGTAAAGAACCCACATACTTTAGCTTTTGGAGAATCCTTGAAGAAGGTTGGATATGGAGACTTGAAGCTTGAGAGGAAATCCTTTGATCCGGATGAGTTTTGAGACTTGAATTTAAGAGATGAAATATAGTCTAAGTGCTTGGGAGAGTATTTGGGAATGTCTTGAATGATATGGGGGTGAAATAAGGCTAAGTATATAAAGTTTAACGCATGTAAAGGCTTAGGCCCAAGACCCAGAAGTCTTGGACTGAACTGAAAAGCTGGACAGCAAAATACACTGGGGAGTGTCGCGCCCCAAACACGGATTAACACTATTTTTCGTCAAACTTTGAAGCTTTGAAATTCGATACGGTTGCTCTAAAATCGGGGTTATACCCGTCTCCCATTCAATTTGACCCCCTGTGAAAGAATATAAAGTCGGATTTTCAAAATAACACACATATTTTGAGAGATACATAAATTATATTTTAAGGCATTTTCGAGGCAGATTTTCGGGCACTTTTTGTGGTCCTTTCAATATCTCCCCCTTGGAAAAATTCATCCCCAAATGTCAAAGAAAGATATACAAGAGACGTAAGCAAGATAATTTCAGCCTATATAAGGATGCAACGATGCACTTAAACATCATTTCAAGAAAAATATCAATATAAGTGTAAAATCATCATGAACTTGTCAACGTAAACATGAATGCATGCAATGACATATGGGATGAACTTAAGACTTGAAATCACATGAAGGTATCAGTTGCTATCTTGGGCTTGAATAGAGTTAAAGAGGTACGGATATTGTTTCTCCATGCCTGGTCCGACTCCCCGAGAGACACTACCGACTAGACGATTCTTCCAGAAAGGGCCTCGACGAACACCACATCGTCATCAATCAACCTTTCCACCGAATCATCCAATACTCTTACCAAGGCCTTCACCTAAGCCAACGTATCCTCCACAACACCCACAACCCCAAAGAGTTCTATAGCACTAGAGTCACCAACACATCACCTTATCCTAGAAGTATGAAAATCTGGGCGAACCATATCTATATCCATTGGCAATTCCCATTCGCATGCAGCCTTACCAGTCTTCCTCAACACTCTATAAGAACCATCACACCATAAAACCAATTTCCTTTCTTGTCATCCAGACCACACCCTTCATGGTGGGATTTCCAAGTGAACCAAACGATCAACACAATCACCTATAGCCTACCTTAGTATCTAAAGACACCATCTCCCCCATGGGAGAAAATCTCCACCTTACCATCCCTCACCAAGACCTCCAGCTCTATCAAGAAGGGGATCAATGCCTTGCTTAACTAAGCTTCTTCAACCAAAGAGGATTTGGAACCGTCAAAGCCATTACACCACCCTTCTCACTTCATCCAACCTCACCTCAAACAATTCACAAACTCTTCACAAACATCACCCTCAAACGATTCACAAACTCTTTCTCACTTCCAGAAACAACCCAACACATCATTACCAAGAACCACCATAACATAACAAGGTAAGGATTAAAGACCCTATTCATGAGACCTATGGCCAGCACCGGTGCATAAACTAAACAAAGAGACACCACCCCAAATTCAAAATATTGAAAAGGATATCAAGGACTCATTGACCACCAGAATCGACTCAACAGAAATAACTTAGGTTCAACACTCCCAACTCTTGCAAGACGACAAAGGCAACACTTAGATATCAATTGTACCTTATAACAAGAAATGGACTTATCTCTTCACTAACACTCAAAGGCGGGTTTAATTTGGAATTGAAATTTGACCCTATGGATCCTACAACTAATGGAGAAACAATATACATGTAACTAATACATCCTAAGAATAACATCAAAATCCACCACATCTAATCCAACAAAACCGTAAGTCAAGACCTAAATGCAACATTGCCACGGAACAATTTTCATAGACTTTTCTAGCAACAATAGACTTACTAATGGAATAGATACCAAAAAGTCAACATAACAATTTGGAGCACACATGAAGCCCACTAGCAACAAAAGGAAACTTCAATATACTAGTAGCAACATCGGGCGCCTCATCCACTCCTTACCTCCATTGAAGAGCATAGAAGTGATTACGTCTTGGAGTACCTCCTTGATCAATATATCCACCTTGGATCTCTTGATTCACATGACCAACTTAACCTTGAGGACAACCGTCCTTGCCCTTGTTCTGGACGTAAGGGCAATCAATAAGCTTATAGCCTATTCTCCCATGCCCGTAACACGCACTTGAATTCTTTAAGCATTTGCCATGATGATGCTTTCCACATGTTGGGAACTTTGGAAAACTCAATCCAGCATCGCCACCTTGGAACCTTGGTCTACCCATTCCTTCCATAGAAAACCTCTTGTTTGGAGAACTAGAAGACTCTTGGCCTTGAAACTCGATACCTTCTTGGAACCGGCCATCCCCAAACCAAGCCCTTATGGCCTCTCCACCCCTTCTTTTCCTAAGCTTCTCACCCTAAAGTTGTTCAGCATATGTCAAGAGGCGGTACAAAACCATATCATAAATCAACATAGCGGACCGACATTCTTCACTCACCAAATCGGAGATACCCATCAAGAACTTGTTTATTCTAGACCTTGGGTTGGCAACCAAGTGAGGAGCATGAGGAGCATACTTAGAGAGTTGGTTGAACTTAAGGGCATACTCCCTCACACTCATTGATCCTTGCTTCAAATTCATGAATACCATATTGGCCTCCTTAAGCTCTAGAGGGAAGAACCGATCAAGAAAAGCCGCCTTAAACTCCTCTCACAGCTCTACATTATTGTTTATCTTCCCTTTCTTCCATTGCGTAAACCATATTTGTGCTACCCCCTTGAGTTGGTAAGCCACCAACTCCTCCTTATCTTCCCATATAACACCCATGATAGTTAATACCTTATAAATCTCATCAATAAACTCTTGTGTGCCCTCATCCACCTTTGACCCATAGAAATCTGGTAGGTTCATCCTCATGATGTCTCTCACTCTAGATACCGAGGTAGGAGCATGAAGGGCTTGGGCTCTTTGGTTAAGTTGTTGGGCCATAGCTTGAACTAGCAAGGTGAGAGCCTCCTGGAGCTCGCCTTGAGTCGGTTGTCCCTCGGGAGCACGGGATCTTCTTCCTCTTGTGTTAGGCATGATAGTCAACTAATATGGCGAAGAACAATTGTTACGATGGAAAAAAACTTACCTCAACTCTATAGTATGACTTAGAACATGCAGAAAGGAAATATTTCCTAAAACGTCTCATAGCCTCCTACTCATAGTTGTGGTGCACAGCACAACCATGAATAAGACTCTAATCGACGTTCTGTGTTCGACTCCAAGGATATAACAACCTCGTGCTCGGATAACAAGTTTATCACGACCCAAGCCCAGGTCCTAGACATGACAGGGTGCAAGGGGACCCCGAAAGGACCCCAAGCAAGACTCTTAACATATCATTACACATTCTAGGTCGCGGAAGCAATAAAATACAACAAAAATAGAGTAAAATAGGGACAAAGGGGATAAGGGAAAACTTCCATATCATAGACATCAAGAGTCAAAAGAGAGTCACAAGTCATAAAATTACACATGACATGTCCAACAACACCTCTACTACATAGATAAGAGCGGAGGCTAAGACAAGCAACCGGGATCACCCTCATAGTCAACATTTATATAAAAGGAAAGGTACTTTAGAAACATAGTAAGAGATTATAAGCAACATCCCTGAAATGGAGGACTCACCAAGAAGCTTGAGTGAATTCGTACTAGCCACATGGATGGAGATGCTCAAGCGGGGCACCGGTTCCTACATGGTAATATCATGTAGGCATAGAGTATGCATTAGTACATTAGAATGTACTAAGTATGTACGACGCAATGCAACAAGAGATAGGCAATATAATCAAAATGCATAATCATAGCAAGAGATAGTATCTTAGCAACATGGCATGCATGAATAATGCTTGATGAAAAACATGCTTGAAAATAATCATATTTGCATAACTTGTTTAACATAATAAGGAGACATACTTAGATCATCCGAATACCTTGTACTAGAGGGTGAGGAATATAGCATGAGCCATACAAGGTAATGGTAGTACAAGAAATAATGAATAGCACATGAGGGTAGAAGGTTGCATAGGTCATAATCCCTACATGTGAGAATGAGATAATACATAGTCTTTCATCACATATGATGGTGAGATGTATCACATAGTTCATAACCCCTTCATATGTGTACATGGCATAACCTCAAATCATTCACGAGGGTAAGGAATGTAACATAGTTCATAACCTTACATGTATATATGGGTAAGTTAATAGTACATGAGGGTAGAAGGTAGCATAGGTCATAACCCCTAAATGTAAGTACCTTGCATAACCCTAAAGCATACACGAGGGTAAGGAGTACAACATAGTTCATAACCCCTTCATGTAGATATGAGTAAGTGAGTAGCATTGATTCGTACATGAGGGTAAGGAATACAACATAGTTCATAACCCTTACATGTAGAAATTGTCCTTGTACTATAGGGTAAAGCATATCACATAGTTCATAATCCCTTCTAGTAGGCTTCACAATTCACAAGAGCATAAACCTTAGAATAAGGATTCAATAACTCATCAACGATTCCCAAGAACATAACAAAATGAGAGCCCAACAATTCACTTGTAATACCATAGGTGCTTTACATGATTAATCATACATATATATTACTTTCATCATCATATACTAATCCAACTAATAAGACATGAATTAGACCTTCAATTCCTCAAGAAATTATAATTCTAACATTTTATCAAATAATTGACGGGTGTGTAGTGCTAGTGTAAAATAATGCAATTCAAGAGTATTATCATGCTAGAAAATTCAATGTATAACCATCAATAGATACTTAGTAACACTCTCAAGCAATACACATCAAAATCCTTCATCAAATCTTACAATAGATACTAGATTCATATCCCCGAACATAGTAAAACAGTCACAATTTCATAAACCTCAACATAGTGTGCAGTGTATTTCATAATAAATATGACCCATGAGTAAATCAACTTTAAACCATGTAATGGTTAAGAAAAGGAAGCTTGGGCATCATGGGTGAAAGGAACCCGTGAAACAAACCCACATACCTTTGATTTTAGAGAATCCTTGAAGAAGATTTGAGATTGGAGATTAGAAACTTGAGAGGAAATCCTTAGATCTGGATGAGTTTTGAGATTTGAATTTAGGAGATGAAATATTGTAAAAGTATATGGGAGAGTATTTGGGAATGTCTTGGATAATATGATGGTAAAATAAGGCTAAGCATAGGTATTTTAAACGCATAGGAAGGCTTAGGCCTAAGACCCAAAAGTCTTGGACCGAACTGAAAAATCGAACAATAAAATACACTGGGGCGCATCATGCCCCAAATTCAGATTAACACTGTCTTTCGTCAAACTTTGAAATTTCAAAATTCATTATGGTTTCTTAAACTCAAGGTTAGACCCATTTCCCACTCAATTTGACCCTCTGAACAAGAATATAAAGTCAGACTTTTGAAATAACACACAAATTTTGAGATATATGAGAATTATAACTACATGCATTTTCTAGGCACATTTTCAGGCACTTTTTGGTGTCGTTTCATGCACCACGTTTATGAGTGGAGGCTACAAGACATTTTACAAAATATCTCACTTTTTTATTTATTATGTGATTCTACAAAACGTGTCTTTAGACTTCTTAAATTTGACGATGTCATTGGTGCCTTACAAAACATACCACCAAGAAGAGCCCCTCTTCCAAGGGAGGCCCCAATTAATAAGGACCAAGTCCCTCTACATCCTTTGGGGGAGCCCAGTTACTCATGATGAGTTTCGGACTGTCCTTGCCATGCAAGCTGAAGTGGTGACCAACCAAGCTAGGCAAGCTAATCCTCCTACTCATGCTCCCGCTACAACTGCCAAGGTGAGAGACTTCACCCAAATGAATCCTGTACACTATTATGGACTGAAAGCTGATGAGGATGCTAAAGAATTTATTGATGAAATCTCTAAAGTGTTAACTGTTATAGGAGATTCTTCTAAGGAGAAAGTTGAGTTGGCTGCTTACCTGTTGAAGGATGTGGCTTAAGTGTGGTATGCCCACTAGTTGGTTAAGAGGGAAGGTGACGATATAGTAAGTTGGGAAGAATTCAAATTTGCTTCTCTGGATTGTTTCTAAAACACCCCTCATGTGCTTCGGAATGCCCCATAATCGTAATTTCCATATATCTCAAAATTTTTGCATGATTTCAGAAATCAAACATTGTATTCTTGATTAGGAGGAATCATTGAGCGGGAAATCGGTATAACCCAAATATTAGAAGGCATGTAGCTAAAATTAGTTTTCGCTAACTTTACGATTTCCAATGGCTGCCCGTACCCAGCTCGCAAAGCACCTGGGGCACGCCACTGTGTAATTTTTACGCGCGCATTTGGTCTGCTTTGTGCCTAGTAAGTGGACCAGTGCATTTCTTGCGTTGTTTTTTGAACTTAGGTAAAGGCATTTAAAGGTGAAATATTCCATACTTAGCAAGTGTTCAACTCCGTAACTCACAAAACCATCTCTAAAACCATTCCAAGACTTTATCAAACCTCCCATTCAAACTCAAGGGTTTCAAACTCAATTTTGAAACTCAAGAACCCATCTCAAGCTTCAAGTCTCCTTCAAGTTCATTCCAAGAAATTCATGGTTTAAGGTATGTGGGTCTTCATCCAAGGGTCCTTTCACCCATAGAGCCCAACCTCCTCTTTTTATGTAAATTGCATATTTTCAAGTTGTATTACTTATGGGTGTCTTTTATTATGAAATATGAACATGAATTATATGGGGGTTTTATCAAGTACTGATCAATTATGAACAAATATCTATTTGAAGCTTGTTTTATGAATTGATTTTGTCTATTGAGACTATGCATGATTTGAGCTATGAAACTATGAACTATTATGAGCTTTTGTGATGAGTTTCAAGATACCCTAAGTGAGGGTTTTATTACAATATTGGTGGGTAGATTTTGAATAGATATTACTCTCCTTGTTTACTCTTTAGTTTCATAATTTTGAACAAATTATCGTGAACCCACCATGTCTTTGATGAAATTACATGACGTGAATCTCAAGTTGTTGATGAACTATGTCATTATTTACAAGTAAAGCGACTTCATGATGATTAAGGGCTTTCAAGCATATATTGAATTCATAAAATGTATGTATCATTTTACAAGTATCTATTTGAGCCCAATTTCAAGTTGGATACTAAGTTTGTATATGCTTTTGAGCTTGACTCTTCTTATGTTTCTATATTTATGGAAGACATTCCCTTAGTCCTGCTTTATTTCTTATATTGGACTCTTGTTGATGTTTATTTTCATTTGTGCAACAAAGGATATATACAAGATATTCTAAGAGGCTTGTTTGGGTTGTCTTCGGACTTCCCATTCGCCGTGTCATGTCTAGGCCCTAGTATTTGGTTGTGATAGTTTCTTTTCCCTTAAGCTTAGGGAGGCCAAAATGATAGAATTTATCAATATTAGAGAAGATGAAGTGTGAGGGAATGTTCCCTCAAATTTACAAAGCTTTTAAAAAATATGCTCTTATGCTAATGGCTAACCCTGTGTAAGAATAAATAACTTTTTTTCTAAGATCTTAGATTTGGTTGTGAAAGAGTGTTGTACAACCATGCCTATCTGAGGGATTGACATATCCAGACTCATGATATATGCTAAATAAACTAAAGGGGAGAAACTCAAGAAAAGAAGAATGAATGATCCTAAGAGAGCTCATTATGATGGTGGGTTCACAAACTCTAGAGGTGGTGGTGGTAATGGTCGCTTCCAACAAGGCCAAGGTTCAAATCCAAAGTTTGCTAAGGATAGAGTGCCTCCTCTAATGGATCAAGTTGGAGGTAGGCCAGGTGCATCCTAAGTGTACCTTCTATGGAAAGAACTATCCAGGTAAATATATGAAAGAGGTAGGTTCTTGCTTTCAGTATGATAAGCCAGAACACAATGTTGCTGATTGCCCTAATGCTCCTAAGAAGGGGCAAGGCCATGAGGGTTCAGGGTGATCAAGTCTAACCAAAGCTCTACATGGTGGTGCTCCCAGAAATAATAGATTATATGTCCTACATGCTATGCAAGACGAGGAGGAGACTAAAGATGTGGTGATTGGTATGTTGAAATTCTTTGATTTTGATGCTTATGCTTTGCTTGTTCCTAGTGGAAATTTATCTTTTAGGATTCCTCTTTTGGTTGTTAAGTTTGGTTTGAGTCCTGAAATATTTAGGGACCCTTTTTCAGTTTACACTCCCTTGGGCAAGTCTATTATTGCTCAAAGAGTCTATGGGGGTTGTCCTGTTTTGGTCTTAAGTAAAGTCCTTCCATGTAATCTTGTAGAACTTTATATGTTTGACTTTGATAGCGTAGTTGGGATGGATTGGTTGCATGCTTCGTATGCTTCTATAGATTGTAGAACCTGGAGGGTCAAGTTTCAATTTTCAAATGAGCTTTTTCTCGAGTAGAAGGGTAATGACTCTACTTTTAAGGGTTGGTTCTCATATCTCAAAGCTTGGAAGATGATTTCTAAAGGATGTATCTACCATATTGTTGGGGTTTGAGATGTTGAGTCTAAATCTCCTACTCTTGAGTCAGTTCCCATAGTAAATGAGTTTTTGAATGTTTTCACCGATGATTTGCATGGTATTTCTCACTAAATGGAAGTAGACTTTGACATAGATGTTCTTCCCGATACTCAACCTATCTCCATACCTCCTTATTGTATGGCACCAGCTGAATTAAAAGAGTTGAAGGATCATTTGAAAGACTTGTTGAGAAGGGCTTCGTTAGGCATAATATTTCACCTTGGAGTGCTCCTTTGTTATTTGTAAAGAAGCAAGATGGGTCACTTCAGATGTGTATTGATTATTGACAATTAAATAAATTGGCCATCAAGAATAAATATCCATTTCCAAGGATTGATGATTTGTTTAACCAATTTCAAGGAGCTACCCATTTTTCAAAAATTGACCATGTTAGGGAGTGTGACATTCGCAAGACAATTTTTCAGACTAGATATTGGCACTTTGAGTTCGTAATTGTGAGACCCCTTGTTTCCAAAATTTGATAGGGTGACATCTTATATAAGATATATATGATTTTTGATTGGACCTAAGGATAATAAGGTTGCCAATATGTGGTAATATCAAGGACTTAAAGTTTTAACAAAAAGGAATCCCATAAATACACATTTGGGATTAAAGAAATGGCCCGAGTGGCACCTTTTCAGAAGGTTTAAATTAAGTTGAACTTTTTGGATGAGATTAAGAGTGTATAATTTGCTAATACTTGATTTTTATAGGTTATCTCAATAGCACAAAGGTACATTAAGTTTTGGAATCAAGAAAGTTGCAAGATAAAGGTTGGCCAAAGTCACCGTAAGTTTCGTTAAGAAATCCTTCTTAAGTTTTGGTCAAATAAATCAGGTCATATCTCATAAAATATAATGATTTAGAAGGTCCATGATTTGTCAAAGAAAAAATCTATGAATCTAGTTGGCAACACACAAAACCACGCATCAAACCAACGTCAGAATAAAAAGTTATGGACGCTTTACTGGGACTGCCTAGCAGGAAACCAAGTCATGGGCAGGGTCGGGTCAACTCACGTAGATGTCAGCTAATTTGAGCTTTTTAAAGCTCAAAATAGTCCCATTTCATCTCAAAACAAACTATAAGCTAAATATAAAGTTATGTGAAGGTCTCCAAGTGATTTAGGTCAATGTTTCGCTTTTTACCGTTAAAATTTGCCCCGGTGCCTAGAAATGTGTCTTACGCTTTGCAATTGTTTTCCCCTCCTATTAGCAACATTTGGGGCTGCTTTTGGGCTATAAAAAAATTATGTTCTTGCTGGTTATTGTTCGTTTGCAGGTGGTTTATTTAGATAAAAATTTTGAGGCTCCATTACTATCACTTTTACGAAGTTATACGGAGGTTTCCTCGCGTAAATACTATATGGCGAGTCTTGTCATTAATGCCTAATTTTGGACTGTTAATAGGTGTGTTTAAGCTTCGTATATATAGTGTTTGTGAAACATAGGATGTGAGGAATAAATCTCATCAAGAGACATTGGGCCATTGGACATTCGTTGGAAAGGTATGTTAAGGCTAAGCTCCGTCCCTCCTTTTAGCACGAAATCTGATAAGTTTCCCAAAACGCCAAATGTGATATCTTACTATTCTATTGCTAGAATGAGCTTCCGTGAAAGGCATTCAGATTGTAGCTAAGTTATTTTCATGATGGTGTTATGGTAACATTCCATTCGTTCACTTAAACTGAACATTCAATATCTATATATCATTTTGTCGGGTTTCTTAGCTACCTATCCATTTGTTCGAGGTGTTTCTTTTCTTGGTGTAGTGTCATCAAAATAAGTGTAAATTATGAAGGGGATATTGCATTCATAATCATTCCTTCTCCCATACAATAATATAATTGAAGCACTTAACAAGTGAAGCGTTGTTTTCCTATAATCGCTAGCGTAGTGCTCCTATTTAAACTACTAAGGAACTTGATTCTATTTATATACTTTATTTTACTAATTGACATGAAACCAAGTACAAGCATTATGTAAAGCACCTTTATGAACATTTTCAGATTTAAGGCCTCATTCTAAATGTTGAGTTAAGTTGTCAAACTTATGCAGAAGATATGTAATATCCCACGACTCATGTGTATATACTACGATAATGATTATGATGTTATGAGGATAACTTCACCAATGAGCCAAGATTGACTAAATTTATGTTTTTGGCCCACAATGTGTATTCAATTTTCATATCATACATGGCAAATTATGCATAGACTCTTTGCTATAATCGGAGTTATGAGGCCTATTTGCGCAAACGATAATATATGTACGCGGTATAGATGGCCACAGGCTGGAATATATGATGCTGGTTCGCTACTGGAAAGGATCACCATTGCAAGCATTTGGTTGGGTATGTCTTGCATTTTCATCTATATATATGTAGTCACGACATGCAAAACTCAAGCAGACCATGTATATTTGATCACTAGAAGGTTGATTGTTGGCCACTAAGGTTACTTGCGTTTATGGTTACAGGTGGTATTTCTATTACCCTTTTTACTGTTGTTATCTATTGTTTTACATTTTGCCTTACATAATTGTAATGTCCATGCCCTAAAAAGAAAGCGATCGTTGTCAGCAATTAAACTAACCAAAGGTTATGGTCGACTCCACAAGGAATATGGGGCTTGACTACAAAACTTCACCACTAATCATTTCAAGCATAAATAACTAAAATCTCTAAATTGGGAGAGGGGGGGATTTGTGATTCCAAAATAAAATTAAAATTAATACTATGCTATAATGAGGGAAAACAGTCAATTTTAGGGACAACTTGGGAATTATTTTCCCCATGGTTCGTTGACTCGATTACCCTAGATAATATAACTACAATTGAATGCAGGATGGTAACATAGGTTCTTCCAACCCTCTTGTGAAGATAAAGATCGAATTTCACCATGGAGAAGTGGTCGGAAACCATGGTGTGCCAACTAACCATTACCCATTGTCCCAGTCAACCTCCCCTTGGTCAGGTTTGGTTTATTAGACGAGAAGAAATCGATCGAATTCTATCATCTATTTCCCTTTTCCTATTCATCACTAACTTGATCGGGATTGTAATAGTAGGCAGGGTTTGGTGTTGGCCACCACCAAACAACAATCAATATGAAAAGAAATAGTATAATACATGCAAAACCTCAATCATAGAAATGCAATAAACCTAGGTCATCTCAAGTCAACTATGCATGGTTCCCACAACCCCAAGTTGTGGGTGTTTAGCTAATCATTGTTAAGGCAAAACAAGCAAAAATGCAAATAAATGACATGATTGAGAATTTTACCCAAGACAATGAAGATTGAAGACACCACAAGTTGCAAACCAAAAGCATGATAGATTGATGATGACCACAAAGGTAGGTTTACAATTCCCAAAATTGAGTCTTCCCAGAGAAAATGATAATCTAAGCTAAAAACCTTAAAATATTCTTGAGAGAATATTCAAAGGTAAGTCTATGTTCTAAAGTATGGAATCCCATAATAAGATCCTCACTTAATGTATTTTTAGTGTTTACAAACAAACCCTAAAAATAATGCAACAAAGATACCTGGCAACTAGTATGTCTCACAAGTACGACTCGTAGGGTGACCTACGAGTCGTAGTTTTGGTCTCATATCTAGTTCTTCGCACCTTGAACTCAATTGGTATGACCTACTGATACGAGTCGTTACATGGGCTATGAATCGTATGCTAATCTCATAGTCTAGGCCTTTAGTTTTTAGTCCAACATTTTGTCTCTCTGATTTCTGCTACGAGTCTAACTAGACGAGTCGTAGTGAGACTTACCACTCGTAGGATGGCCTTGTAGGGTGAGCTACTCTTAGCAGATTTCTAATTTTTGGTCTCTGTTTCTAGCTATGTCACAACCTACGACTCGTAGCTTGGGCTACGACTCGTAGGTGAGCTTGTAACTTTTCTACAAAATCATGCCAACCTAACTTTTCTGCAAAAACAACACAGAAACACATAAAAACACAAAAAAGTCACATTAAGAACTCACAAAATCCCTTGTTTTGGGCATCACATATGTTGTAGTTTGATAACACATCAACATGCTCAACTTAGAATTGTTGGTTGTCCTCAAGCGACAACTCAATCTACTCAGATAATGAGAAATACATAGTAGTTACACCGATTGTATATACATCGTTCACTCTAATCTAGGTACCCAACTATCATTTTCAAAACTAGATAACAGAGTTACTGAGAATAATAACACATGATGATGAATCTGGCAATCCAACTATGATAAGCCAAGGAGCATCAACCATCCACCATAACTGGTGCAACCATATGCTAATGAAGTAGTGCAAATACCCTCACAGAAAAGAAGTCCCTCTTACTCACTCGAGAAGCATTTAGAATTCAGGGACTAAGGAAGCATTCTCACTCTCACAATTCAAATTCATGCATACTGACTAACACCATAGGCTTTCCTCTATACTCATCTTCTGGCTTGGTGATAAAGTGGATTTGGGTCACTTTAGGAATTATGGGCTTGTCACACAGGTTCAGGGGGCTTTGGTATGGCATTTTGGGTAAGTAGTGACTAAAAGCTATCCTTGAACCATGTTTATGAATACTTTTTCCTTTCATAACCCAACCCTTTTCAATAAATCCACCCTTTTCCTACTGTTTCAAACATTTTTCAACTGCTTTCTTTCTATTTTCAGTTGTGTCTTATTTCTGAACTCATTTCTCGCTACTTTTTCTCAACTCAAGGCACTTTTCTTTTCTTTTTCTTCACTCGGCTCATGCTTTTTGATTTCTTTTTTTATTTCCGAACTAACCACCTCATTGTTATTACTTTACAACAATAAGGGCCACCCTCAACTTAGGCTTCTAGCCTAAGGTGAAGTACATAATGTCTGTTCCCCAAAGTAGGGCCATAATTTGTAGCCACCCTCAAGTTAGGCTTTTAGCCTCAATTTCACATGTTCAAGGATAAAACAGGGCCAATATCAAGGTATTTCATCAAAGAAGGTTAAGCTAGCAAGGTGTCACGAAAGCATGTGTACATGAGAAGCTCAAAAATTTGGAACAAGGGATTCACTCACACATTTGGTGGGTCATTTATGCTAAGAGTGGGTTCACTCAAAGAACAAAGGCCTAAGATCCTTTTCATATCAACCACATCAGTAAACAAATTTTTGAGTAATAAGGCAAGTTCTGAGTCCATACAAAATACATGAATGCAACAAAATAAGCTCACAACATACATGATATTGCATCCACAATCAAGTATAGACTCACAGGTCATACTTCAAGCCTCAGATTACCTTCACATTATTAGAAAAGACATTGCCAGCTTCTTAAAATGCATGAATGCATCAATAATCACCATCTCAAAAATTCTAAGGGTACCTAATTTTTCATCAAAACTATAAAAGCGTCTAAAGACTATATATATACCAACAGATAATACTACTATGAACATACACATTATCCACATTACCTAAATATGTTGGTTTAACAAAAAAGTAAACATCCATTAGGAAAAAGAATCACAACAAGAAAACCTTGGGATAAAAAATAGGGAAAGTTATGGACTCGAGGTTACTCAAACTTCACCTTAATCCATAACTGCCCACACTCCACCAAATAGGATACTTTGTCCTCAAAGTAAAAACACATAGAAAGAGCATAAGGGGCTTACCTTGGGTTGCCTCCCAGGAAGTGCCTAATTTATTGTTGCGGCACGACAGGAAGCTTTTGTGCTCATGACTCCTCAAGGTCCCAGTCTTCCACTATTTTAATTCCTTCCATGTCACGCACATACAATTTTACCCTCTGCCTATTGGCTTTGAAAGTTTTACCATCCATGCTTTGTAACTCATGGCACCATAATTCAATATGCCTACAACTAGGAAGGGCCCAATCCACTTAGATCTGAGTTTTTGAGGAAACCACCTAATTCTAGAGTTATAAAGCAAAACCATGTCTCCTAGGGTAAATTGGTGGTTCTCAATTCTGTGTTCATACTGAACCTTCATCCTTTGCTTGTGCAACGCAGAGCTCTCATATGCTCGCGCCTAAACTCGTCGAGTTCATTTACTTGCATCAATCTAGATGTTGTTGTTTCATTCAAGTGTAGATTCAACTTCTTAAGTGCCCATAGTGCCTTGTGCTCAAGCTCAACTGGTAGGTGACATGCTTTCACAAACACCAATTGATACGTGGACATTCCGATCGTGGTTTTGAAAGCAGTGCGGTAGACCAATAAAGCATCATCCAACTTTCTTGACTAGTTAGTACAGTTTAAATTCACTATTTTTGATAGGATATGCTTGATTTCCCTATTTGATCCTTCTACTTGCCCACTTGTTTGGGGATGGTACGAGGTTTCTACTCGATGATTCACACCATGTCATTCAACGAGAGCTTTGAACATCAAAATTAGCACCTACATCACTGATACTTGCCCAAGGTGTACCAAACCTGGAAAAATATTTTTCAGAGAAACCCGGTAACACTCTTACCTTCATTGTTCGATAGAGCTACGACCTCTACCCATCTAGAGACATAATCAACTGCAACCAGAATTTACTTATTACCATGTGAGCTGACAAAGAGTCCCATAAAGTCAATGCCCCAAACATCGAATAATTCTATGACCAAAATAGTATTGAGAGGATGTTTGTGCCTTCGTGAGACCCCACCCTCTCTTTGACATCTAACACATGAAATGACGTAATCATGGGCATCCTAATGTATAGACGGCCAATAATAGCCACATTGTAACACCTTGTAAGAAGTTCGAGCTCCACTGTGATAACTACCCATCAAAGAAGAGTGGCATGCTTCAAGAATACTCATCATTTCCACTTCTGGCACACATCTGCATATGATCCCATTTGCATAAGTACGAAATAATAAAGGGTCATCCCAAAAGAACTTCCTTACGTCATGCATAAACTTACGACACTGATGGATGTTCAAATCAGGAGGCACAATATCACTCACCAAATAGTTGTCATAGTCGACAAAGCAAGGTATAAGGTCATGTGATGTCGCCAAAACTCTCTCATCGGGGAATGAGACGTTAATGTCAAGTCCATCATCAATCTTTACCATAGCTTCATCTTCCAATCTAGAAAGGTGATCGGCTACCTGATTTTCTAACCCCTTTCTATTGATAACATCAAAATTGAATTCTTGAAAGAGGAGTACCCATCTGATTAATCTTGGTTTTGCATCCTCTTTACCCATCAGATATTTGAGCACTGCATCGTCTATGTGCACGATGACCTTAGCTCCCAACAAGTAGGAGCGAAAGTTTTCAAAGGCAAAGACTAAGACAAGCAATTCTTGTTCAGTGACTGTATAATTTTTCTGGGCCACATTTAGTGCTTCGCTAGCATAATAGATTGGATGCAGGATTCTCTCCTTTTGCTTCCCCAACACCACACCTAGCATAAACCCACTTGCATTACACATTAGCTCGAATAGTTGTGACCAATCTGGAGCCACAATAATGGGTGTCGAAGTCAACCTTCTTTTCAATTCTTCGAAGGCTTGCATCCATGCATCATCACAAACTTGGCATCTTTCTCTAGCAATTTGTAGAATGGTTGTGTGATCTTAAAGAAGTCCTTTATAAAGATGTAACACCCCAAATTTTTTTAAGCTAAGACTGAGTCATTCTTCATAGGATATAGGATTTTAGTTAATGATTCTTAATTGATTATAAGTGTTAAAGTCAAATTCTTAATGAGGGAATAAAATTGGAGAAGATCTAAGGTCACACGAACCCTTTAGAATGATGCTAAGCTAAAAACATTCTTAGCGTTTGAGTTCTAATGTAAGATTTTATAAAAGATAGATGGACCAGTGACTTTTGGTTGTATATATATGCTAGGATCAATTCCTAAGTATTTAAAGTATATTAGATGTGATTTAGAGTCATAAGGGATCTTTTACATCAAGCCAAGTCCAAAGAATTTCTAACAACTAAGTTTTCGTATGAGTCGATAGAAGGGACAACTCTAAATGACTATATCTCCTAAAGTATAATGAGTTAGGTGACCCTGAATATATCATATCGAAGGTATTTGCATTAGCTTTCCAACGCATCCAATGACGCCTTAATCAGTATTCGAAGTAGAAAGTTATGACCATTTTAGTGAAGGAGCACAGAGCTGCCTAAAGGTCAGCGCCCAGAGTGTGTCGCGGACCTGACGCAGACCCTTACTGGGTAAGCTATTACGTTTTTTTCTTTTATTTTGAGGGAATTTTATCCTAAAACTTTTGGGGTCTATTTAAGGTTCCAAAAATGCATAAAACGTCAGTTCTTATAATTAAAAAAAATAAAAAAACCTCTCCTTCATTCCTAAACATAAACATTCAACAATCATCAAGAAAATCATCAAGTTCGGATTAGCTTCCAAGATTCCTCCTCAAGGTAAGTTATTCTTCATGAATTTCGAGCTACCCAACCTATATTTCTTTATCTATTCATGAATCTCTAATAGAATCTTAAATCATAACCTAGGGTTTCAAGAAGACGAATTCAAGAAGCCCAAGGATTTTTTGATTCTTCTTTTTCAAGAATGTAGGGTTCTTCATCAAGAACTCTAAAGATTCTAAGTCAACAAATCAAGAATCAAAGAGATTTTCTTCAACCAACGATTTCTCTCTGAATTTTGATCGGATTTTAGTGATTCATAAGGCTAAATTGTATATTTTTTCGAGAAGAACACTGTGGGAGCTTCAGAAATTTATTTTGGTGCGTCCTTTGAGGTAAAATTCATGATCTTACTGCTGCATATTTAATATATTACGAAAACTTTAACATGCGATTTCTTCCTCATATTAGCTCTGTTTTTGAATTGGTTTTCAACGTTAAATTCCTTATCACTTGGGGAACATTTTTATGTAAAAATTTCCAGATTCTGATGGTATTTTTCTGGCAACCAAATTTTTTGACCATTTTACCCTTTTCACCTAAATTAATTGATTTTAGTGTCGTTAGATTCATTATATAATTATATTGCAATATTTGAATAGATCTTGGTGAATTGGAGTGTCATAGAAAGGGAAAAGCTTTGAAATTGATGTGATTCGAGACTTTATATAAGGCAAGTGAATTTCTTAACTTTTTCTTGCTTCTTGTGTGAGGTGTTGAGAATGATTTTGAGGTATTGAGTTAGTGTTCATATTGTACCGAACTATGTTGTTATGAACTGTGCATTGTATTAAAATAAGGCATTTTCTCATTATTGTGTAAACATGCATATTTGCATTGACCTTTGTGACAAGTATTCCATGGACTGAAAAAGAATGAGAATTAAGGAGGATGTACCTTCGAGGAACGTGTCGCACGTAGCAACGGATACTATGATTCAAGGGTCGTGTCGCACGCTGTGATGGTTACTATGATTTGAGGGACGTGTTGCATATCGCGATGGATATTATGATTCGAGGGTCGTGTTGCACGCCGCGACATATGCATGCACCGTAAGTCCCCCATGGGTCTCGAACTGTGAGACAGCGGGTGTGTATTACTAGAACAGACATGCATCATTTTATTTGACATTGCATTGTATTACATTATATCTCATTATCATTTATAAACATGTGAGTGCTTTTTGTGAAACTTGTGATAGATGCACTTGATCCCTAGTGTTGTTGAT
>JAPFFP010111908.1:0-18546 GCA_026153255.1 Solanum medicagineum | reverse complement strand
GGGCAACAAACTGCATAGGAACATCCAAAACCAACTCCAATTGAGAGCGGTCGGGTCCTTTTCTTCTCTTTTTGAAGTGAAATCACAATCTGCATTAAGGTCACTACCTGAAGCTAAAAGTAGTCACAAAGGACAAGTCAAAATGTCGTGACTGTTAAAACCATTTGCTATTTCATTTTATCGTAGGTCGGTCATCTCTTCAATTTGGAATTACATCTCTTGTTTGCTTTCTGGTACCGGTTTAAGTTCCTTTGTTCAAATCAATATCTACGTCAGGCTTCCCTTCCCGGTTGTCCTGTCCTGGTGGGGATTTTCGCTCTTAGGGCTTTAGCACCTCTTTGACACATCTATTAGACCGTGGGGCACGAAGGGGACTTTCCGCACAGTTAAAGAAAATATGGTACTTCTATAGCTTTCACATGGAGAGAGGCTTTGCCCAAGGTTTTATCCATAACAGATTTTGCAAGATCTTCGCACAGAACAGTCAATCTACGAGGGGGAGGAAGAATAGAGAAGGCAATGCAGTAGAGTTGAAGGAAAGCAACCTTCCCTAATTGGCAAGAGCAGATGAGTGAAGACCCTTTCCGGAATGGAGTTCAAGTGAGAAAAGCAGCTCTAGTTTAAGAGATTAAAGTGTCCTCTTGGATAAGAAGACCTAAAACACCAGTCAAGGGAAGAAGGTCGGTAACAAAAGGGAATCTTTCTTTTTCAGTTAAGTCTAACTTTGATAGGTAAGATACAAGGGAAAGAGCCCATAAAAGAGAGATCGGATGCCCTTTCCGATGCAGTTCATGATGCGGAGTTGCCAACTAGCTAAGCTAGGTAGTTTGTTGTTAGATGAATCATGTTTATTGACGGCATCTTGATATATTCGCAGTCAAAAGCTGAGCATGTAGACCACTTTAACAATTTATATGCTAAATTCTCTCAATATGAATTTTAGTTAACTCCTATAGATTTTCGTGGCCATGTTATTACTAGAGGTAATATCAATATCGATGGCTAGAAAAATTAAAGCTGTGATGACCTGGCTGAGACCCTTGAATCTAATGGAGGTCCATAGCTTTTTGGGCTTGGTAGGATATTATAGAAGGTTTGTTGAGGGATTCTCATCTATGTCTGCACCATTGATGAAATTGATGCGTAAAGCAACTAAGTTTTAGTTGACTAAAGTATGTGCATAGAGTTTCAAAAGCTAAAGAAAGGCTTACCACTATACCTATCTCTTCCAAATGGCACCAAAGGTTACGTTGTACATTATGATGCCTCGAGAATTACCCAAGGTTGTAATTCTTTTGTGTTCTCTAATTTATCTGGTATTTCTAGATTTTCTTAGCTATATGTAACTGTAGTTTAACTATTCTGTCTCCTAGTACTACTCCTAAAAATTTATATGTATTTTAAATAGCTCCATTTTCTTTTTACTAACTATTATACCATTTTCTATGAATAACCTAAATATGGTTTAAAGGTGGCCTCGATGTTCTCTTATGTCTTCACTAAATACTAAAATATCGTCTACATAAACAAGGACAATCTTTTATAGTCTCCAAATATGGCCACTTTTCTTTGAAAAAATTGAAGGTGTAGTCTTTAGCCCGAAAGACATTGCTAGCCATTCAAAATAGCCTTAGGGACATGTAAGCATTGTTCATTCTATACATTCTTCGTGCATTTATACACACACACACACACACATATCTATGAACATTAAATTATGATTTTTGAACTTTAACTTTATCAAGTTTTAAGTAGAATTTTTATTTTATAATTTTACATACTTAAAAATTAAAATGTAGTTTCTAAAAACTAAGTAAATATAATCTTTAGTAATGTTGAATTATTATTGTAGGATATACGAATTTGAAATTGAATTTAGACCTTTAACTTTATGATTTTTTAATTTGAACTTTAGGATATTTTTAGTTGAACTTATTTCTTAGGACGTGGACATTTTACGACATCATTGGAAGTTGAAAATTTTGGTTTTGGAAAGTTTTGACCAAGGTGATACTCCATAGGAGCACTTAGGGTATGTGTGAGGTCATGCAGCCTGTGTGGAGCCCCCATTAAGTGACCCTTGGCCCATGGAGGTGTGTTGGCCCTTAAGAGTGATTTTTAAACTAAGACACACCACATTTGGACCCATCAAGACCCGTCTGACACTTCAGGGACTGTGTGGTTGCCTTGGCTTGAAATCCTACAATTGTGGGACTAAGTGTAGTGTCATGGCCTGTGTGAAGTGATACGACCCGTATGGCCATCTGTACAGCTTTCGGAGTGAAATATTTCTAAGTACGGTATCATCGTAGAAAATTTTCTAATGGGAGGGGTGCGGGCGATGTCACGGTCCATGTGACACTACACGACTCATGTAGTCTCTCGTGAGGATGATATCGCCAAAAAAATCTAACTACAGGGTTACCGTTTCGGACCTTTGTCAAGTGAAAGCTTTTGTAATTGTTGGTTCACGGATGAGTATACGATCTCTGTGATGTGTCACGGACCGTTTAGCCTCTCTTGAGACGACGTTGTTCAATTTTTCAACTCATTTCATTAATGACATTTTCGTAATTATTATTTATTCTAAGGGTCTCTTGTGACTTCCTATGCTACCTAAAGGCTTCCAAATGACCTAAACTTTATTCCTATCATTCAAATTCATTCCTCACATTTAAAAATTCTCTCAAGTCTCTTTCAAAGAACACTTGTGGGTTTTAAGCTTAGGAAACAAGAGAAGGCTCATTCTTCTTCAAATTTCTTCTTGAATCTTATTCATTAGCTAAGTTATGTGGATTTTGATTCTTGGTCCCTTTCAACCAAGAATACCAAACTCTTTTCGAGTGGTTTTTCATGAATTTCAGTTTTCTTTAAATATGGATTTTCAATATTATGATTTATTGAATTCAATTGATGTATGGGCTATGTTTGTTATTTGATTTTAAAGTGAATTAAGCCCTAACATGATGAATGTATTGAAGATATGAAATTATGAAAGTGCATGTCCCCTTTAAAGCTTGTTTGTGCATGAGTGATCTATATTATGATTTAAATGTAAATTTTACCTATGTCTTTACATGAATTTTATATTGTATTGTTGATTTTCGATTGAATCTCAATTACCCATTCTATTCTCACATTATTCATGGCATATGCATTCATGAGCATTGGATTTTATGAAAATTATGAATTGGGTTAATCCCAATCATACTTATGCAAATGATTTTGATAAGATGTTGGTTATGACAAGAATATAATCACATAAATGTCTATTGTTAATGGATCTTTGAGCATATCAAACTCTTGCACCATATTGTCATGAGCATGAGTTATTCCTATGCATGAGTATCATGATTATGAATTATGGTTTGGCTTTTGAGCCTAAATGTGCATTGAAAAGATTTGTAATGACTATTTCCTCTTTGAAAGTATGTATATGTATAAGTATTCTCCTAGGATGTATTGACTTAACACCAATGCATTGGGGGCGTCAGGGCTATCCCCAAGGGTCCTCTCCCTTTCCTTGAACTATGTGCCAGCACAGGAATGGTAGCCATCACTGGAAAGATCGGGTCGTAAAGGATGGTTATTCATTTAGTGATATGATATCATATGATATTGGAAATCCATCTGAAAAGATTGGGTCATAAAGAAGGTGTCCATCCACCGAAAAGACTGGGCCGTAAGATGTGATGTAGATTACCCTTGGCAAGTAATCTTATCCAGTCGATGGGAGGTCTTCATCGGTCTAATTCATGTTATAGCTCGCATGACTTTGATTTGTCAATTATAGTACATTCCTTTCTGTATATATGAGCATCATTTGCATTTCATGTACCATTGGTTTCTTGACATTCAAATGTACTAACGCATACTTTTGCCTACATGATCACACCATGCGGGGCCTGAGGACTACATTCATCCACCGTTCAATGCCTAGCTTGGATCACAAGTTTTTCTTGTTGTGGTGAGTCCAATCTTCCAAGGGCAAACCACCATTCTTCTGCCTATGGTGTTATACTTACTTTATTTACTTTGAGGGTGAGCTGGGGTATGTCTTGGCCCTAATCCTATATTATGATTAGAGGCATTGTTGGATGTCAAGACCTTTACAATTACATGCTAAGTATTGTGTTGGGAGGTTAGGCTGATGGCTCTGGCTACCTATTAGATATTGTTATATGATTTGGTTATGAGCTTTACGATATGATCGTTTTTATGAAGTTTAAGATCCTAAGTCCCGAATTGCCCCCATAGCGCGAGTCATACTTACCGGCCCCTTAGTATTTTTGTGCTACGTGCTTTAAGAATACATGTTTATCCCATTCCCAGTAACATCCTGTAGCGTGAATCCAATTATCTTGTCCCTTAGACTTATGTGTTTACTTTTCAATTGCACTTCCGAATTGATGATGTGAATGTTGATACTATGAGGCTTGTTTGGGAACTCATGGGTTCCCATTCGCTATGGCACTCGTAGGCCCTAGGTCCGGCTCGTGACTTTATCACAACATGAAAATTTATAATTTTTTAAATAAGTACTTAAAAGTTATTTTGTTTTGTAAACATTCTCGACTCTATATTATCAAATTTTAATTATATATACTTGGAGTTTGAAAGTTTAATTTATACTTTAATTGTACTTGAAATTTTAGGATTCTAATATTCGTTGCCGCTAAACGAAGTATCACCAACCCCTCCATCTCTAGCCATAATTGAATTACTCTAAGGTATTTTTTGGCAAAAAATTTAATTATTGTGTATACATGTTAGACTTTTTTGTCATATGGTAGAAACATGCATTTTGGTTATGGTTAGTTTGATACATAATATGTTTGAATAGATTTTTAGAGTGTGCTTTAGTGGTAATGAATATATTTATCATAAGTGATAACACTTGTTGATCCTATTGATGACAAAATTGACGTTCTTGCAAAATCGATTTGTGTCCATCTAGTGTTGACACATAGCTTTTTAATTTGTTGATAATTGGTTTGTTTAGCATAATTGCCAACACTATTTAATCTTATTCATGACAAAATTAATGTCTTGTAAAATCGATTTGTGTCTATCTAGTATTGACACTTAGCTTTTTAAGTTGTTGATAATGAGTTGGAGACCACACTATACCATCCTTTACCCATACTAGAAGAAGATTCTGATGATGTATTAATAATATCAAATGTTTAGGAAGAGTAGATAAGGTATATGAATCGTTGGAGGAGGAGGAAGGGGAGGACGATGAATATAAAACAACCGAGGAGGAGGAATGAGAGGATGACAAAATGAAACAAGCAAGGAGGAATAGACTGCAAGATTATAACTAGTATGTAAGTTATTTATTTTTCTAGTACTAAAATTATTTGATTTGTATTTTTTACACATTGTATTCATGTTACTTTACCTGCAAGTGCCATTGGGTGATGTTGATCGATCTCATAATCATCTTAGGGTTAGCCAGTCTTGCAAGACTAAAAAGAAGAAGTCTAGGAGACCTATTGATCTTAAGGATATCCCAAGACATATTTTTTCAGCATCAGATATTCAGCATCTCCCACCAGTCAATTTTGCTGACAATGGGGCACTTTTTCTTCTTCAGAAATAATTTTTTTTCATATTATCATACCTATTAGCTACCTATAGAGGTTTATCCTCGAGCCCAAAGATTTTCATCTTCGACCCCGGAGATTTTCATCTTCGGCTATTCCATCTCATAGTTTTCCATCTCCTACATCTCAGTCTCCTTGCCTATCAATCTTGAGACTTAGAGATTCCTCTGGTGCTGATACAGGCAATCCTCCATTGATTCAGCATTATACATATCTTCCAATATAAGCTTCACTTTCTTTTGCTACTACACCCGAGGCTATAGAGGATTTGCCTGTTAGATGCTGGATAGAGGGACAGATTTGGAAGAGTCATGATAGAGACTGATGGATCATCGTAAATTTATTTTTTTTCTTAATTTATTTTTGCTATATTAATAAATTATAGATTAACTATCTAACAAATTTACTTTATGTGTCTTGAAGGTGGCATCCTTCAAAGGAGGCTTCGAGGTCTCCACAAGAAAATATTAGGAGGTTATACATGGAGGCACATCACTTTTGGTGGGAGATTCCAAATAATATTCACCAAGCTATGTTTAATGTATTCAAAATACATATAAGATTACATAATATTTTGCATATTAGTTACTTAACTTATTTTGTTAACATTGTTTTCTATTTTCAAGACTTTATGTACCTAGCATCCAAGGTACAACATGGTCATTGCGATAACTTTTGAGAAAAAGGTTAGTGCCCGACTATCTAGCTGACTAAAGAAAGCAAGAGATGTTGAAAAAAATTAGTGGTCGGATGCCGTCAAATATACATGAAGATTTGGGCCACAATTGGAATACCAAGGAATTCAGGGCTTTGTCCGATCAAGCTAAAAAAGCTAGAGATAGTCTAAAGGCTGGCTCATTGCACACTGGAGGTGCAAAATGTATTGGTATAGAGATAGTAAGTTTTTAAATTTTAGGTTTAAACTTACACTATTAAATAAATTATTTTATTTGCATAAAATATAATTTTATTACATTATTTCAATTTATAGGAAAAACAATTAATGCTCCCTTCCGTAATAAAGTTTTTAAGAAGACTCATATAAAGAAAAACAAAAATGAGTTGGATCCAGATCAGTGGGTGGCTAACTTTTACTTTTAGTATATATTAAGTCTAACTGTTATTTTCTATATACAACATGAGTATGAGCGGCACATACATGAGATGGGGGACTTGGTTATGCTAATGCCTAAGTATCCAATCAGATTTGGACGAAAAAGGTCATAGGAGGGAGCCATAAGGATGAATCTATGGAATGGGCTTCCAAAATGACACACGACCACTCTAAATATGTTAACATGATATCGGATCATCACATCAAGCTAAGGCCATTGACAGGGTTCAGATAGCTACCATGTTTCAACAAATTGCTGAACTTACACATGAATTATCAGTCTAAAACACAAAGGGCTGATGAGCAAAGAAGAATAAGTGAACAAGTTGAGCAAATAAAAAACAAATGCTTGTTGAAAGCAAGAGTTGTTCCTATGCATGAGTATCATGACTATTGCCTCTGTGAATGTATGTATATGCATAAGTATTCTCGTGAGGTATATTTATTTATCACTGATGGATTGGGAGCATCAGGGCTATCCCCAAGGGTCTTCCTTTCCTTGCACTATATGCCAGCATAGGAATGGTAGCCATCACCGAAAAGACCCGGTCATAAGGAATGGTTATTCAATTATTGATATGATATGATATTGGAAATCCTTTTGAAAAGACTGGGTCATAAGGAAGGTGATCATCCACCGAAAAGATTGGGTCATAAGGTGTGATGTAGATTACCTTTGGCAAGTAATCTTCTCCTACAAATGGGAGGTCTTTATCGGACTAATTCATGTTATAGCTCGCACGAGTTTGATTTGTCGATTATTGTCACAATGCCAGTCTAGAGCCTAGACGTGACACGACGAATAGGAACTTGAGGGGACCCAAACAAGCCTCTTAGCATATCTATCACACATCCTTGGTTGCAGAAGCAAAGTAAACAACAACAAGAGATATAATAAAGAGGGAAGCGGGACTAAGGGAAATATTGATATTCATAAAAGCATAAAGAATCGAGCTTATAGCATAAGTGCATCGTAATATGCAACAACACCTCTAACATCGAATGGAGCGGGGGCCAAGACACCTCTTTGATCTTGCCCTCATATTAACAAGTGTTCAACATAAATAAGTCTCAAAATAGCGAGAGTAATGTAGATAACATCCTTGGACTTGAGGACTCACCAAAGCTTATCTCCGAACTATTAGCTAGCTACGTAGAGGATGATTAAAAGGTGCTCCAGTCCTTACATGGTAATATAATGTAGTCATAGAGTATGTGTTAGTACATTTAAATATACTAAGTATGCGGGATGCAATGCAACAAAATATAAGCCAATGTAGTCAAAATGCATAATCATAAGTAATAGATATATAATCTCAATATGGCATGCATGATCAATGCTCATAATAAAACATGCTTGTAAATCATTCATCTTACGCAATATATATAACATACACATGTGTGGGAAGCGACCTCATTTGATATAGACCAAGTAGCTACAACTTTGAATCCAAGCATGACACCCCCTCAGTAAGGTGGACAGGCACGACACTCCCCGGCTAGGTGTGGTCTACTTGCCAAGGCAAATCAAACATGATAAAATGACTAGATGGATCCACTAGTATAGAAGGGTTAATAATCATAATCATATGGTGGAATATAGTTTAGAGACAAAAGACTTTATATAAGTACCCCTTGAGTCGAGCCCCCATCTTAAGCCTCAATTGGTTCTAAGTTAAATCCCACGGAATACTTGAAATAATCATAACTTATATAGCTTGTAAGAAATACAGAAACATGACATGAGTAGATCTTGAAACATGCTTGACCTTTTGTAGTGAGCCTAACTTGAACATGAGAGTAGATCATAATCATACATGAACCCTTGCTTTAACATGAATGGCTCACGAGAGGTAAAATCTTGAAATAGGGCTTAACTTGATACTTGTAAAATCATAGATACTTTTCATGAATTCAATACATGCTTGAAAGCCCTTAATCATCATATAGTCACTTTACTTGCAAATTATGAAATATATCTTCAATAACTTGAGAATTCTTGACTTGACATTTTGTCAAATACTTGGTGGGTTCATGATTGTAGTTCAAAATTATGCAGTTCAAGAGTGAAATAAGATGAGAAAGCTTAATGCAAATCAACCCACCAACATATTGTACAACCCTCATGTAGGATACTTCAAAATCCATTACAAAAGCTCATGATAAATCGTAGATTGATAGCTCATCATATGCATAGTTCCACTAGATATAATCAAATCATGGTATAAGCTTGTCTTAGATAGTCATACATAATCAATCAATATTTCATAAAACCCCAACATAATTTATTCTCATGAATCATAATAAAAGATACCCATAGGTAATACAACTTGAAAACATGCTATATTCATGAAAAGGAAAGGTTGGGCTCCATGGGTGGAAGGGACCCAATGGATCAAACCCACATACCTTAAACCTTGAATTCTTTGGGCTGAACTTGAAGTAATCTTAGAGCTTTAAATGATTCCTTGAGTTCCAAACTTGAGCTTGAAATCCTTTAGTTTTGAATGAGATATTTGCTTAAGTCTTGGAGAGGTTTTTGAAGGGTTTTGAGTGATATATAGTTGAAAAATGGCTAAGCATGGGTGATTTCACATTTAAACGGGCATGGGGCTATGATCCCAATGCCTTTGGGCGCATAAGAAAATGTAAGAAAAATTTTGTACTAGTCCGCAACACAGATCCAACGCGAAGGAGATTTTTACACTGCTCTGCGCCCCTGGCGCGTCGCGGCCAGGATGCGGATGCTCTCCAGAATTAAGAAATTAGCAAAAATTATTTTTGCTACGGGTCTTCTAAAATCCGGGTTATATCCATCCCCCAATCAATTTGGCCCCCTGATCGAGAATATGAACTCAGATTTTTGATATCACGCACAAATTTTGAGATATATAGAAATTAAAATTATGGGTATTCCAAAGCATATTTTTAGGGCGTTTCAATATCTCCCCTTGGGAACACGTCCTCGAATGTCAAAGAAACATGCACAAGAGAAGTAGTGATGAAGATTTCAGCCTGATATGAATGCAACAAATGCATTTAAACATCATTTTCAAAAATCTCAACATGAATGTCAAAAATCACCATAAACTTGTTACCATGAACACGAATGCATGCAAAATGACATAAGGGCTGAAACTTAAGAGTTGAAATCATATAGGGGACTAGTACCTTTGGGTTTAGTAGAATGAAAGAGATATGGGTATCACTTTTTCATGTCTGCTTCGGCTTCCCATGTGGCACTTTCAACTTGTTGATTCCTCCAAAGGACATTGATGGAAGCTACATCTTTGTTTCTCAACCTCTTCACTTTTCTATCCAAAATCTCCACTGGGACCTCCTTATAGGTCAAACTATCGATAATACCCACAACCTCTTAGGGTACTATAGCACTTGGGTCACTCACACACTTTGTCAACATTGACACATGGAAGACTGAATAAACCATATTCATCTCCATAGGCAATTCCAACTCATATGCAACCTTACTCACTCTCCTTAAAACTTTATAAGGACCTAAAAACCTTGGGCTTAATTTTCTTTTCTTGCAAAACCGAACCACATCCTTTATGGGTGAGACCTTCAATAAAACCAAGCACTAACCTTAAACTCAAGATCTCTTCTCCTCACATAAGAGTAGGACATTTGTCTACTTTGGGCTGTTTTAAATCTCTCCCTTATCAACCTCACCTTTTTCATGGCCTCTATGACCAAATCCTGACCTAGCAATGCAATTTCTCCTGCTTCAAACGTTCTACTGGGAATTTACAATGCCTACCATATAAAGCTTCAAAGATATCCATACCAATGCATGAGTGGTAGCTATTGTTGTAAGCAAACTCAATATGTGGAAGATGTTCATCCCAACTACCCTTAAACTCCAAAACACAAGCTCTAAGCATATCCTCAAGAGTTTAGATAGTCCTCTCGGCTTGAACATCTGTTTGAGGATGAAAAGTTGTCCTAAGCTTAATCTTGGTACCAATACCTCTTTGTAATGACCTCCAAATGTGAGAAGGGAATTGAGAACCATGATCCAAAATGATAGACGAAGGCAACCCATGTGAAACAATTCTAAAAAGTGCTTGAAAATGTGCCTCGTAAATGCCCAGAATTGTAATTTCCATATATCTCAAAATCTGTGTATGATATCGAAAATTTGACTTTTATATTCTTATTAAGTGGGTTAAATTGAGTGGGAAATGGGTCTAAGCCTGATTTAAGAACAACCATAGAAAAATTTGAAAATCGCAAAAATGTGATTTCTAATGTGCATCCGCGCCCCTAGCGTGATGCACCAAGGGCGCGCTACAGTGTTATTTTTGCCCAGTTTTGTTGAGTCGGTCCAAGGCTTTTGGGTCTTGGCCGTAAGTGTTCCCATGAGTGAAATTACTTATACTTTGCCTTATTTCAGCCTCATATCATTCATGACACTCCTAAATACTCTCTCAAACACTTAGATAATATTTCATCTCCAAATTTCAAGTCAGACAACTCATCCGGATCTTAAGGTTCTCATTCAAGCTTCAAGTCTCCATCTCCAATTTTCTTCAAGAATTCTCCAAAGCCAAGGTATGTGGGTATCTTTCATGGGCTCCTTTCACCCATGATACCCAAGCTTTCTTTTACCTAAAATTGCATGATTTAAAGTTGATTTATTCACGGGTCTTATTCGTTATGAATTTTACTGCACGACCATGTTGGGGTTCCATGAAATTGTGATTATCTTAGCATGTTTTGAGCTATGAATCTAAGATCTATAGTGAGATTTGATGAAGGGTTTCGATGTATGTTGATTGAGGGTGTTACCAAGTATCTATTCATGGTTCTACACTGAAATTCTTTCATGATTCCAGTCTTTAATTGCAGGATTAACACTAGCATTGCACACCCATCAAGTGTTCGATAAAATGTCCGATTATGATTTCTTGAGGAATTGAAGGTCTAATGCATGTCTTATGAGTTGAATGACTCTATGATGATGAATGGAAGGTATGTATATGATATTTTCCTGTTACTGTTGGAAAGTGACCATGCCCTACTCAGGGGTTGTGCACTGAGTAACCGAGTTGAGTGTTTTGTACCTCAATAACCATGACTGGTAGGGTGCGACAATCCACTAACCATGTCGAGGGTTTTGTACCTTGATAACCGAGTTGAGGGGTTTGTACCTCAATCACCATTGGTGATAGAGTGCGTCGATCCACCAACCAATCAAGGGGTTTTACCTTGATAACTAATTGAGAGTTTTGTACCTCAATCACCATGGGTCGTAGGGTGAGAAGATCCACCAATCATATGATGATGGTCTTTTCTTACACATGCATTATGTTCTATGTAAGTATGTTTTTACTTAAGCATTGATCATACATGCCATATTGCTATTATGCTATCTATTGTTCACCATTATGCATTTTGACTATGATGCCTATCTCTTGTTGCATTGCATCCTAGATACTTAATATACTGAAATGTACTGATACATACTCTATGCCTACATGATGTTACCATGTAGGAACCAGAGTCCCGCTTGATCCTCCTCTTCCTCCACGTGGTTAGTACGATTGTGTCTCAAGCTAATTGATGAGTCCTCCATTCCGGGGATGAAGTCCATGGTTCTATGTGATGTATTAAGGATCTTCTATTGATGTATGCTTATGACTAAGAGGGGTGAGCCCAGTTGTTTGTCTTGGTCCCCCGCTCCTATCCATGTATTAGAGGTGTTGTTGAAACCTTATGTTGTATTTATGCTATACTCTATTGAGCTTGCTATGTTCATATTATATGAAGAATGTTCCTTAGTCCCTTATTCCTTTTTTTACTACATTTATTGTTGTTATTTAATTGCTTCCATGACCAAGGATGTGTAATGATGTGCTAAGAGGCTCGCTTGGGGTCCCTTCGGGTTCCCCATGTGCCGTGTCACATCTAGGTCCTAGGCTCAAGTAGTAACACCATGCAATCTAACCAACTCATGTATATACAACTTGGCATAATATTCGGCACCATAAGTGGTTTTGACCGGTATGTAGTGAGTGACTTTTTCATTCTATCCACAATAACCCAAATAGAGTCAAAATGTTTCCTAGTCTTAGGCAACCCACCCATAAAATCCATGTTGATCTCTTCCCACTTCCAAGTAATAATTTCTATATCTGGGGCTTGGCCACCCGACCTTTGATGTTTAGCTTTCACTTGTTGGAAATTGTGACATCTGGATTTGAACTTAGCAATATCTCTCTTCATACCACCCCACCAATATACCTCCCTCAAGTCTCTATACATCTTTGTAGAACCAGGGTGCATGGAATAGAATGAATTATGGGCCTCGTTTAATATCAATTCTTTCAAATCAACCACTTTTGGCACACATAATCTACCTTGGTACCTAAGGGCACCATCTCCCCCTTGGGTGAAAACCTCCACTTTACCATCTCTCACCAAGGCCTTATACTCTAGCAAGGCGGGGTCAAGATCTTTTTTTGCCTTTACCTCCTCAATCAAGGAAGATTTAGAACCATGAACAACCACTACACTATCATTTTCAACCTCATCCAACATAACCCCTAATCTAGCCAACCGGTGAACTTCTGTAGTCATCATTTTGCCACATCATCAACATGAGCTAGACCACCTATGGACACTCTACTTAGAGCATCATCCACAACATTAGCTTTGTCGGGATGGTCATGCACACTCATATCATAGTCTTTAAGGAGCTCTAACCACCTTCTTTGTCTAAAATTAAGATCTTTTTGGGTGAACACATATTGGAGACTCTTGTGGTTGGTATACACATCAACATGAATTCCATATAGGTAGTGACGCCACATTTTCAAAGCAAATACCACGGCCGCCAATTCAAGATCATGGGTTGGATAATTCTTCTCATGCACCTTAAATTTCCTAGAGGCATATGCTATCACCTTACCATTTTGCATGAAAACACACCCAAAACCAATTCTGAGGCATCATAATATACCACGAACCCTTCCAACCCTTTCGGTAGAGCCAAGATAGGCACGGAGACAAGCTCATCTTTCAAAGTTTGGAAACTCTTTTCACATTCATCGGTCTACACAAATTTTGCCTTATTTTGGGTCAACTTTATCATAGAAGAAGAAATAGAATAAAACCATTCACAAACCTCTGGTAGTAACCCACCAAATCTAAGAAGCTCTTAATATCTGATGGAGTCAAATGAAACGCCCCAAAAAAAGTGTCCAAAATTATGCGTCGGAAATGTCCATAATTGTAATTTCTATATATCGCAAATTCATGCATGATATCAAAAATATCACATCACATTCATTATCAGGATGCAAAATTGAGTGGGAGATTGGTCTAACCTCAATTTTAGAGCAACCGTAGCAAAATTTGATTTTTCCAAGTTTGCGCAAAACAGTAGGGGTGTGCGTTGGCTCTGCGATGCGGAGACATCACGGAGCAATGTATTTTGTTGCCAATTTTCTTATAATGGCCAAAGGCTTTGGAGTCTTGGGCTTAAGCCTTCCTATGCGTAAAAACACCTATACTTAGCCATTTTTCAACCTCATATCATCCAAGACATTCCCCAAACCCTCTCTAACACTTACCCAAATATTTTATTCAAAATCAAGTCTCCCAAACTCACTACAGATCTCAAGAAATGCATCAAGCTTCAAGTTTCCATTCCAATCTTCATCCAGGAAATCTCCAAAATTGAGGTATATGGGTTTCAACCATTGGGTCCTTTCACCCATGGTGTCCACCCTTCCTTTTTATGAAAATTACATGTTTTCAAGTTGATTTATCTATGAGTACTTCTTATTATGAATTTGACTATAAACTCTGTTGGGTTTTTATAAAATGTTGATGATTTAAGCATGTTTTTGAACTATGGATCTATGATCTATAATGAGATTTGATGAAAGGTTTCAACGTATCTTGCATGATGGTATTACCAAGTGTTGATAGGTTGAGTTACTTTAAATTTTCTCACATGATTTCACTCTTGAATTGCGTGATTTTGAACTAGCATTACACACTTGTGAAGTGTTTGATAAAATGTTCGGTTAAGGGTTCTTGAGTTATTGAGGGTCTATGGCATGGCTTATGAGTTAAGTGGCTTTATGATAATGAAAAAGATGTATATATATGTTGATTTCTCTAAAAGTATCTATAGTGTTGCTAGTTGAACACACCTTGTTGAGGGCGTGCTATGCCTCAATCGCCTTGCCGGGGGGCTGTAGGCCCGTAATACCATGTTGAGGGATATATACCTTGACCAAGTTGTCAGGGGGTACTAGTCCTATACTACCATGTTGAGCTTGACCACTTTGTCAGGGGCTACTAGGCCCGTACTACTATGTTGGGGGATATATATCCAACCACCTTGTCGGGGGGTGCTAGTCCCGTACTACCATTTGAGGGTTAGATACCTCAATCACCTTCCATGGGGGTGCTAGGACTTGGATTCCAAGTATTACATGCTTGGTCTATGATGATGGTCTTTTGTTACACAATATGTTCTATACAAGCATGTTTTTACTTCAAGCATTGATCATGCATGCCATATTGTTATTATACTATCCATTGCCTATGTTTAGGCATTTTGCCTATGCTGCCTATCTCTTGTTGCATTGCATCCTACATACTTAGTACATTTATACATACTAACACATACTCTATGCCTACATGATGTAACCATGTAGCGGCCGGAGCTCCTCACGATCATCCTCCCCATGGCTAGTTGGTCATGTTTGAAAAATAGCTATTGGAGAGTCCTCTAAGTTTGGGGACAATAGCTATGCTACTCTTGCCTTTGTCATTTCTTAATGTTGAACTCTTTACATTATGAGAGTGAGCCCGAAAAGTGTCTTGGCCCCCGCTCAAGTCTATATTTAGAGGTGTTGTTGGACAAGTGATGTAATTATGCTTTGAGATTTGACTCTTTATGATTTATGCTATAAAGGACTTCCCTTACGTCCTTTATCATTATGTATTCTCTCTTGTTCTTGTTTAACTGCTTTCACGACCAAGGATGTGTAAATGATATGCTAAGAGGCTTGTTTGGGGTCCCTTTGGGTTCCCATTCGCCGTGTCATGCGTAGGCCCTAGGCTTGGGTCGTGAAAAACTTCGTATCAGAGCACTAGGTTGTTAATGGTCCTGGAATCCAACACACTGTGTCGATTAGAGTCTTGTTTATGGTTATGACCTGCACCACAACTATGAGCAAGAGGCTATAAGGCATTTTAGGAAATGTTTCTCTTCATCTTGATCGATGTCATGCTATAGAAGATAAGTTAAGGCTTTCCCCTAACGAATGTTCTTTTCTATGAGAGATCATGCCTATCCCAAGAGAAAGAAGAGCTTGTACACCCAAAGAATAATCGACTCGTGAAGAGTTTCGAGATGCTATTAGCATGCTAGCTCAAGCTATGACTAATCAAATCAACCAAAGGGACCAAGCCCCTCATGTTCCTACTCCAACATCTAGAGTGAGGGATTTTATAAGGATGAACCCACCAGAGTACCATGGGACTAAATTGGATGAGGACCCTCAAGAATTTATTGATGAGATGTAAAAAGTGTTTTCTATTATGGGTGTTAGGTCAGAGGAGAAAGAAGACTTGGCGGCCTACCAACTCAAGGGGGTGGCCCAAATATGGTTTACCCAATGGAAAGAAGAGAAGGGAAACATCAATGTGATCCTTTGGGACGAGTTTAAGGCGACTTTTCTCAACCGGTTCTTCCCTCTTGAGCTAAGGGAGGCCAAAATGATGGAATTTATAAAATTGAAGCAAGGGTCCATGAGTGTGAGAGAGTATGCCCTCAAGTTCAACCAACTCTCCAAATATACTCCACAATTGGTGGCCGAGCCAAGGTCTAGGATGAACAAGTTTGTGTTGGGTGCATCCAATTTGGTAAATGAGCAGTGCCATGCCACCAAGTTGATTAGTGATATGGATTTGTCCCACCTCATGACTTATGGGGAACAATTGGAGGGGGAAAGTTGAGAAAGAGAAGAGATAATTAGGCCAAGAGGGCCCGTCTTGAAAATAGATTCCAAGGTCCCAAGGGTGGCGGGCTTCATCAAGGCCAAGGGTCTTCAAATGCTCCTAATCGAAGGTTTGCTAATTATAACCCAGGGGGCCAAGGTGGTGGTGTTGTGGTTCCTAATTCTGTGTGCCCAAGATATGGTAGAGGCTATGATGGCTCATGTTAAAGGAACACCAATGCTTGTTATAGTTGTGCAGAAGTGGGTCACAAGAAGGTTGATTGTCCTCGTAATCAAAACAAGGGTAGAGATGGTCATCCACAAGGCTAAGATGAAAATGCGGTTCCTATGGAAAGAGGAGGCCTACAAGAGGGTGCCCCAAGGCAAAATCGATTCTGCACTCTTCAAGGAAGGTAAGGGGTAGATGAGGTACCCGATGTCATAACCGATATGCTAAAAGTCTTTGATTTTGATGTGTATGCATTGATAGACCCAGTTGCCACTCTTTCTTTTGTTACTCCTTTTGTTGCCAAAAAGTTTCATGTTGAACTTGAATTATTGTGTGAGTCTTATGAGGTGTCTACTCCCGTTGGTGCATCCATTGTTGCTAGAAGGGTCTATAGAAGTTGTTCCTTTTTCATTTTGCATAAAATATTGCCTGTGATTTTGTTGAGTTAGATATGGTAGACTTTGATGTCATTCTTGGGTTGGATTGGTTGCACGCATATTATGCCTATATTTATTGTAGAATCTGTAGGGCCAAGTTCCAATTCCCTAATGAACCCATTCTTGAGTGGGAGAGTCACAATGTGGTGGCCACGAGTAGGTTTATTTCTTGCATTAAAGCCCAAAATTTGATTTCTAAAGGGTGTCTCTATTATCTTATGGGGGCTAGGTATTGTGACACCCCGTAACTTCATGCTCTTGTATCCATGTTTCAAGCCTCATTTGTTTATGTTGAGGTTGTATTAGGTTCATGGGAGACTCCTAGTACCTAAACGAGTTCAAGACTTCTCTAAGTGTTGAGTTTTGAGTGTTGGTTCATGCAAGGGTCAACTTTAAACTAGTATAACTTTTAGCACACTTGGAAATGGGTGGCCCACGACATGTCAAATAAAATCCCTTTAAGTTATCTTTCCAATGCACTTTGTTTCACCTCATTTAGAGTTCAAAGTCAAAATTTATGGCCATTTTATTGAAGACTACCGGTGCAGAGTTGCACTACGAGCCCACAATTACGAGTCGTAGGTCAGGGTACGACCCATAGGTCAAGCTCATGGCAATTTTTAGAGACTTAAAAATTGAGACTAGGGGTCATGTGAGGGGTCTTACGAGTCGTAGTCCTACCTATGGGTCATAATGGGGCCCGTAACAGCCGTTAGACAACTTCTTAGGAAGGGTTATTTTGGTCCTTTCCCACCCTTTCGAAGCTCTATTGACGTTCTTATACTCATTCAAGGTCGCATACCCTTAGGTTCTTCATTGTATTGACAAAATGCTCTCCCAAAACCTTATAGTAATATTTCACTCCAAAATCAAGTGTCCGAATCTCTTCCAGATCTAAGGATTTCCTTCAAGCTTCAAGCCTCCATTTCCAATCTTCATCAAGAACTTCTCCAAAGCTAAGGTATATGGTGTTGAACCATTGGGTCCTTCCACCCATGGTGCCTAAGACTCCTTTTTACTAATAGTTCATGATTTGAAGTTGATTTTACATGTGGGTCTTGTATATTGAGAAATTTACTACACAATGATTTTAGTTCACAAAAGTATGGTTGTTTTAGCATGTTTTGAACTCTAAATCTTGGATCTAATGTTGGATTTGATGAGCGGTTTTGATGTG